>CAJUYI010002182.1:0-26836 GCA_910591695.1 Galerucella pusilla
TTGTACAACCCATTTTAGTACAGGCAAATAAGGTGAAAGTAAATAATAAGTAAAATTTGTGCTCTTAAAAGAAAAATTGTTTATCTCATAAACTAACCACTTTAACCTACAAGTATTATACATTTTTGAAATCAGCTCAAAGAGGAGTATCCAAATTTTACATAAAAAATATGAAAAGAAATTTAAAAAAATAAAGGGGATGCTGCTAGGGGTGAGGGGGTGGCTTTTCCAGTAAGTTTAAATAAGCCATAATGCTTGCCCCTTCCAACATAAATTGACGTGTTTTTGGATTTTTTCTAAATACCAGTATTACAAAAGTTATTAAAGGTGGATACTTTTATCTGAAAAGCACTGTATACTCTGAGATGCATGCGCATAATGCTTTCGCGCTCTTACTCACGGCTGAATAATTTTGCTGTTTAGGGGGTGTTTGGTCAATCAATTTTGTCTGACTAATTAAATATAACTTCGTAACAATTGTCTTAACAACATATTTAAAAGTCGACATGTAAAAATAAGTTCATTTATTTCTTGTAGAGCTTTAAAGCGTCTGACAAAAGTTCTGGCCCATGAAAAGTGTCTGACGCTTATGGTATAACTTTATAATAATACTCTCCAAAATATATATAAAAATCAGCTATAAAAATTTAAGTTAAATAACTATTAATTTTAGTTACCTTTCACACCTGGTACCTGCCCAGGTGTCACTCGGCAAGCTCCACAAGCGCGCAGGTATTCTGAGCACATGAGGTTTCATTTATGTGAAAATAAGTTGTGTCTTATCGCTCTGGGATCTTGGACTATAAGTTATTTTAAATAATAATTCGAAATGTATACCAGGATAGGGGATCTTTGAAGGCGAGAGGGTGCTGCCACATAGAGAGTACTGTCAGTACTAAAATTGCTAATTTAATGAGAACCAGAATGAAAACTGTAACGCCGTTAATGGTAGTTACAGATTCTTCCACATATATCAGCGCTGACATCCTAACCTCACAATGACAATGAAACTGGCCCTTAGTTAACCAGATACAAAGTTTGAAATCAAAATTTGCCATAAATCAATAACGCCTTGAAATATTTTCATCAAATTTGGTGACCAATATGCTCTTTAAGAATGTAATATTTTGGCATAAAGTAAATTTTGAAGAATTTAACCAGTGGCGCGCTAACAGGGAAAAAGAATAAAAATTTTAAAAAACAATGTTAGCACATAGATTGTTATTTAAATATAACACCAAGTTGAGCATGTGACCCAATACCACAACTAACCTGTACCTTCTTGGCGGACTACCGTATAGAAATTCGTCTTCTTCAACCAACACCTTCATATTGCTGCCAGTTTTGGTGATTCTCATATTTTCCATTTCCCTTCTTTCTCTATCCGCACTCCACTGGGCGATTTTACCGAATCTCTCCGATAACGTCAAACTGGTAGTGGCTACAATCGTCGTAGGCAACAAAGTAGGTCCGCTGTCCGCAGACCCTGAAGATTCTCCACCAGGTGAACCGGGTCGATTGCCGGTACGTTCTTTTTTTATTCTTTTCAACAGCATCTGTAAAATAAACAACAATTTAACATAAATTAGATCAATTCCCAAGTAAATAAAATATACATACAGGTTTAACCATTTGTTTTTCCCCTTTTTTAACAGCTGCAGATTTAGCAGGAGGTTTAACTCCTCTAACATCGATAATTTCCCCAGTACTACCTCTAGGTCTTGGAGGAGGTGGCTGCCTCCTAGGATCAGTAGGTCTATCGGAAGGATTAGGTTTAAGCATCTTTCTAGGAACTGGTGGAGGAGTAGAAGGTTTAGCTAGGCGTCTAGGTACGGGGGAGGGCGAAGGAGGACGTTGACGGATTCGGGACTTGGTTGGTGGTACGATCTTGGGAGCTGGTTTGCGCGCACGCGGCGGTGACGGAGATTTTGATCTGAAATAAATTTCAACATTAAATATTAAATTACTTACACTAGTTTTTTAAAAATATACAAACCTCGATCGAGCACTCCTGTGATGTTTGGGCGAGCACACCGAACATGAATCGTCCGAACAGCTGCTGAGTGAGCTGTTAGAAACGGACCTGCGAATATGCCTCGACGACGGAGGCTCCCTCGGCGAAGGCGGCGAGCGCGGTCTGCCTCTCGGCAACGATCTCCTGTACGAGTGTGGCGATCTGCGACGCGCCGGAGGCGAAGAAGACCGTGAACGGGAGCGAGCGCCGCGCGGTGGCGGTGATCTCGGAGAACGAGGCGATCGAGCAGATCGCCCTCCATAAACTGCCGGCGACGAACGACGCATCGAAGGGGTGCGACGACCTCCTGGGGCGGGAGATGAACCGTGACCTATCGGCGAACGCGAACGACTTCTTCTACCGTTCGATGATGGCGATGACGAACCGTCGATGTATAGGGATTTGTATCCGCTGTGGCGCCACCTGTAACAAACGATGATAATTAGACTTTCCAATGAATTAATTTGTTGTTTGTTGTATCATACAAAATTTAAATTAAATAAAAAAAGCTTTCATTCCATATTACACAGCCCACAATACACAGATACACCTCCATAAGAAAATTGATTTTCCCAAAGTTTCAATCATGAAATTCTGAGATATAAAATTCATAGTCGACACATGAGGGTCTCTCATCCTTATTGTATGCAGAGACACCTAACAGGCGAAAATAGAGGTTGAGTGTAACTTGAGTGAAATATGATTACAGATTCCAGCTCCCTTGAGTAAAGATTTCTAACCACATTTGTACCTGACACTGTCATTTTTAGATATCAAAATTTTGTGTGTTTGTTATTTTTTTTTTTAAACATTTATTTCTGACCTCTAATCAGATTACAATAAATCTGGCACAGAGGCCTTAGCTTTTAATGTATAGTAACAGATTCAATAATAAAAAATATATGAGTTAGATTTTTACAATACTGATCAATCAATTATTGTCTCTGATCCTTGAAAAATTTCTTGAGACTATGGTACACAACTTTCTCACATCCTTCAAAAACTGTCTCTGGTACAGCGTTATATGTACATACACTTCGATAAATTTGTCCTTGCAAAGTTATTTCTGAGTATTTCTTTAGTTTGTAGGTTATAATTATGATAGTCTTTATTTTGATTTAGTTGCACATTGGTTTTAATTAGGTTATTCTGTATTTTATAAATAAGTTTAGTTTGTTCAAAGTTTTTTAGTTTATCTAGTTTGAGAAATGGGTATTCTTTATATAAAGTCTCACTTTATGTATTATAGTTTTTGGCAAATATGGTTTTTATTGCTTTATTTTGTAGTCTGTGCAGTTTGTTTATCACTTCAGCACTAGCATTTCCATAGCATGGTATAAGATATCTTATATGGGGTTCAATAAAGCTATTATTTAGTAGATATCTAGCATTTTTGCTTAGCATATGGTTGCATCGTCGTATTGCCCCCAGCATTTTGTCTGTTATAGTTTCAAATTTTCCAAGGAAATTAGTATGATGGATGATTTTATTGATTTTGTAGACTATATAGATGATGATAATGCTTACGTTTATCGTTCACCTAGGTTGGTAATCACATTGGTGTAGTAAAAAGCAAAATTATTGAATTAATTCATTTTTTAGACGAAACAATGCTCTCCGCTTGAATTAAACTCTTGTGCCAGTGACACCCATGCCTTTTTCTTTCCAGCTAAGCTATCACAATCAGTTTTTTTTTTTTCTATAAAAGAATATTTACGAACCAGCTCACTTAGGGCTAGTTTCTCGCTAGACGAAAAGAGTTTTCTTTTGTTTTCTATTTTCCTAAGAAATAATGAACTTTAATGAAATAATATCTACTATAAAAATTGAAAATAAGAATCTAAAACTATCTATTGAATAAATAGCTTGAAAAATAAACTTAAGCAGCAAATAAGAAATATATATATGAATAGTAAAGAACTAAACTGAGAATAAAAAACTAACAAAGGGCTAATACACGAACTGAACACAAATTAGGTTAAAGGACGTTCATAAATCACAATTGTTAACCAAACGCAACCAAAAGTTCCTAATAATAACATTGATGCCAAACTTTCTTCACTCAAATTGACATATTACTTGAGTAATGACTGTGGATATGAAAAGTCACCTCAAGCTAAACTCAAACTAAGTTGAGTTTGAGTATGAGTGACCCTCAAGAGTCGACTACAAATTTCACCCTTAGTATTCTTTTCGATACAAGACATTAATTTATTCAGAATGACATGACGTTAACTTGGAAACCACAACACCCTAAATCTTGGATTCACTACCCCTACACTATTAATTACGCACCAACTATGACTAGGTATTATTATAAAAATATCAAAACAATACTCATATTGCTTGTCGTAAACCTAAATTGAAATTTTAACAACATTATATAACAATATTCAAGCAATGAAAGTATATTATTGATATCTCTACATGTAACTTCCGAACAACTGTCTATTTTTAACCGTAATTTGAATCTACAAATATTTTGTTGGAAGTAGTATGTCTTGGTAAAGTTGAAATTTGTGTATTCACCTGTTAGGATCTTTAGCTTCAACTTCCAAAAGTTTTTTGTCCCAAAATATGCCTGAATTTGGTGATTTTCGAGCCCTAGCTTTTTTCATAACATTATCTATTTCTCTTCTCCTGCCAGCTGGTAAACTGGGGTCTGAAAATAAGGTGTTCCATAAACGTTATGGAATTTTCATGGCTATTACGTAATGTAATAGGCATTTTGAGTTTGATTTCAAACCCCTTATAAACACTTGTATTAAAGAAATTGACTTAATAACTACATCAACTTAATCATTAATAATAAATCAAATTATGCATTTTAAATTGTTAAAACAGAAACTTAAATAAGTATAATTATCCCTAATAAATGATTTTATTTGTTTTTCATTCCTTAATACAAGTGTATGCTGTTTTAAGAGAAAAGATATTTGTTTACATTGTATTTACTTTATACCTGTAATTCTGATAGCCTGGGGTTTAGTATCCATTCTAAGTTTTGTTGACACATTTTTCTTATCTCTACTTCTACTTCTCCGCCTTGAAGACATTCTATAAAATGTCCTACACTTATTAGTATTAGTTGTTTTAAATGCAATAAATAATTTTTATCTAGGCTTGAATACTTTATGATAGAACTTGATGCAGCAAATGAACATCTATTCATATAGGTATGCACAGGCAAAGTTTGTAAATGGAAAATAATTTTTTTTATTTAAGTACTATTCAAGATTCTTAAAGGGGATGGTCTATGAACTTTCAAGGTAGATTTAGAAAACAATGGTAGACAACTCACTTTCTATTCTGTTATTTTCTATAAGTTGCTTGAAAATTTTATCACAGCTTCGGTATATATTCAATCAATTTTCATTCCAATCAAAGATACCAATACAATGGTAAATGGCATGCTTTATTTCCGCTGAAATCACGAATCACGCGTTAATATTCAACGACTTCACACATTACATTACCGACACCACATGCAATGTGATTTTTTCGAATGGCGATCGAACATTTAATTAATTATTAGTAAACCTTTAAAATACTGTTCATACGATAATTCAAACACACCTTTTGCACTGATGCATACATAACTTATAAGAAATAATTAAAATTCTTTTAAAAAACTACTAAAATATCAAATAATAGTATGTTCATATATTATCAGGTTCATCTTTTTTATAGTAGAAACAAATTAAATGTTAGATTAACATTAAATAAACAGAAAGCAGCAAAACCAGGTTAATGACCCTAGATGTATGAAAAAAACAGTTAAGAAAACAATCTCTTTTATAAGTTTTTATTGTGACTGAATATGATAATATTTAGCTGAATACGACCCTGACTACAAGCACACTCCCAATCAACCATTTACTCGACCTGTAAGCAATGCATTACAAAATTTAATAAAAAAGGTAAAATGTATAAGGCGTCGGGTAAGCGAAAGTAGCAAACCGTATTGCCACCCACGTCTCGCGGCCGCGACAACGCAAATAAATAGGTCACATAAGGTGAAACGAGTCACAAAAATAAAAGCCAGTCTCTGGACACAAAGAATTTTCCCAACATACACTACACTTGAGTACGAGGTTATTATATTATAAAAATAACACTACCCGTCGAAAATAAAATAATCCATAAAAACGATACGTATAACGAAAGCATCTAATTTTACCTCAGTGAGAGGTATATAGATCACGGACGCGACGATATGGAAGAAAGAACCGAGACCAAGAAAAATCAATACACATTACACAAATATCACGGCCTAAACACTACCTATCACTTACTTTTTTTTGAACGAAATATTATTTTCGTCCTTATAAACAATATGAGAGATATTGTTTATATTTTCTTCCTAGATTTCCCAAAATATTTCGAAAAAACTACTTGAGCAAAAAACTCCGCTTTGGGATCACGATGACATATTGAATAAGCTTGGCAAGCTTGCCAACAAAACAGTGGTGCCAAATGACAAATTTTAAAAAAGTTAAATTAAAGTTTTTTAATTATTAACTAATTGTAGCTGTAAATTTGAAATCCATTTTAATTTTTTATATGTTGTGATTAAGGAGTATCTCTGTTGAAGCTAAAAGATATTATTGAATAAGGATCTGATAAAGAGTAATTATAGTTCGTTACTGTTAACTATGCAACACAACATACATCAAGTAAGCTCGACAGCACTGAAATAACAGTTTCACCAACCTATTATTTTTAATTAATACCAACTTTTTTTATCTGTGTTTGAATTGAAATTGTTTAAACATACCGGGAGTTCAAGATAATAGTGTATAACTATTTTTTTCGTTATTTTTAACTACAAGAAAATCAATAATAGTAGGCTGGGAAGTGGAAAATATAATATTACTGGAACGGATAAATAAATATTGATCTTTTTAGGTCCATGCGCGTCTCAGCTTCCCTTCTCAAATAATAAAAGACATCCAGGAAACAAATTGCTAATAAAATTTATATTTAAAATGATAAACAAAAAATATAATTCCGCATCAATGGTGTTCGACGGTCGACATCTAAAATAGTGTAAATAGCTAATTGTAGGTATAGAAAATGAGCTTTTTTATTATTACTTAATTTTAGGTAAAATTCCTCAAACATTTATCCCAGAAAAAATCAAGATGATGTTTGGACGGAAACAGAGTTTGAAAGGGGAACCAATTTTAGCAGATTATGGACCCGACGAAGCCTTCAACGAAAGTGCAGATATTGAATGGGTTAATAAGGTTACTTTTTAATTCTAAAATAAAACCACTTTTTTTATATCATTTTTATTGTCAATATTTTCTGTTTAAGAGATGGGTGCGACGTTTAATGAGAACCTGTGCCCTTTTAAGTCTCGCATCTGTAAGCTGTAACACTCCGAAAACGTTTGAAAAATTTCATTTTATGCAAACCACTACTTTTTCTGTTGATGCTGTTGTTACTGTTCTTTTTACATCAGAAATGATAGCAAAAATGCACATCAGAGGAATTCTAAAGGTAGTTGTACACTACTTTTTAAAAGTCCTAAAATTGATTCTTAAAAATATTTTTAGGGAGACAGACCTTACTTAAAAGATCATTGGTGTCAGTTTGATGCAAGCATGGTGTTTTTTTTGTGGATATCAGTTATTTTACAGGTTTTCGAAATGATCAGTATTGTGCCAAGATTTAGTTATCTCTCAATTTTAAGAGCACCTCGACCTTTAATTATGATCAGATTTTTAAGAGTCTTTCTTAAATTTTCCATGCCAAAGTCAAGAATTAACCAAATATTCAAGTAAGTTACATTATCCAGCGGCTCTCAAACTTTTGGTACACAAAATCCTTCTTATATTAAGTACCACCTACCTAAAATAACTATCTAGGCTCTAGGTCTAAGAAGAGGTAATTCTCATGCTAAAATTTTCCAGGCGTTCGAGCCAGCAAATATACAACGTCACATTGTTTTTCTTATTTTTCATGTCACTTTATGGTTTGTTGGGGGTACAATTTTTTGGAGAACTGAAAAATCATTGTGTGACTGTAGATACTACCGAACCAAAGTAGGTATATTTCAGTAGATAATCTCCTTAGCTACGAACTTATTATTACATTTTAGAGATATAACCATTAACAGCCTTGCAATACCTGATACATATTGCTCCCTAGATCCATCTTCAGGTTATCAGTGTCCTAGTGGAATGAAATGCATGAAACTTGAAGGCGTTTCTCGATATATTATTGGATTTAACGGATTTGATGAATTTGGTAAAAATAAATAATTATGTAGTTAAAGTGTCTTCATTTAATTTGATTTTTTAGTGACAAGTTTTTTTACTGTATATCAAGCAGCGTCTCAAGAAGGATGGGTTTTTATAATGTACCGGGCGATCGATTCTTTACCCGGATGGAGGGCAGTCTTGTATTTCAGCACGATGATATTTTTTCTAGCTTGGTTGGTAAAGAACGTTTTCATTGCTGTTATTACAGAAACTTTCAACGAAATCAGGGTGCAATTCCAGCAAATGTGGGGTATAAGAGGTCATATTCAGAACAGCAGCGCATCACAGGTATTTTTTTTTGCTTTTCATACATTTTGTGCATATTTAATGAAATAGCTATTTGTGTATCAAGAGCAGAAAGTAGTACTTTGGCAGTCGAGACTACCAAAGGACTTTCTGCTCGAAATACACACAAGATTTTTTCTACGATCACATCAAAATAAAATTGATTTGTACTTAGCAGTTTCCATATTTTGCAGCTTCGTGTACCTTCGTACGTAGGCAACACTTATTACATTGCTGTCAGATATTTTTTATTAAATTATTACGGAAAATACTGGTTGGATGCTTTAACATATTAGAAAATCAACTAAAATATTTATTTATTCCACAGTTTATATTGAAATAACTACCAGCTCTCTTTTATCTATAAATAAAATTAAGCGTGCGCCAAAGTTGCGCCAATAATGTCAAATTATGACAGCTCGCGGAAACGTTTGTTGTTGTTCACCATGGGAGTACGATACATTTTCCAAGGGGGGTTAATATAATAATGTAAAAATATACAAGAGTGGTTCTTTAATTTTTTTTACAGATTCTTATGGGAGACGACAGAGGCTGGAGACTGGTAACTCTCGATGAAAACAAACACGGCGGTATAGCACCCGAATTTTGCCACAAAATATTAAGATCCCCCCAATTTCGTCTAATAGTGATGTGCGTAATTCTTGCCAACGGCATAGTAACAGCAACGATGCGTTTCAAACACGACGAACGGCCTAGGCAGGTTTTTTACGAAAACTACTACTATATAGAGCTCGGTTTCACAGCCTTATTAAATTTGGAAACAATGTTCAAGACTTGGTGTTTGGGTTGGAGGGGATATTGGAAACATTCAATACATAAATTCGAACTACTTTTAGCTGTCGGTACCACCATACACGTCATACCGGGTTTTTACATGACAGGCTTTACATACTTCCAAGTTTTAAGAGTCGTTAGACTTATTAAAGCTTCTCCTTTATTGGAGGATTTCGTCTATAAAATTTTTGGTCCTGGTAAAAAATTGGGAAGCTTAATCATATTTACCATGTGTTTATTGATCATTTCCTCGAGTATTTCGATGCAATTGTTTTGTTTTTTGGATTTCGCCAAGTTTGAAACGTTCGCAGAAGCCTTTATGTCTATGTTTCAAATACTTACACAAGAAGCTTGGGTGGAGGTCATGGACGAAACTATGTTAAGGACCAGATCTATGCTAGCGCCACTTGTTGCTGTTTATTTTATTTTGTACCATTTGTTTGTAACGTTGGTAAGTCTAATAAAGTGTATATTACTGTTATTTATATTTTTTGTTTTTTGATTCTTTTCTTTTCTTTATTTTCAGTTTCAAACTATTAAAAGTATTAAACTTAATTTCAGATAGTGCTGAGTTTGTTCGTAGCAGTTATTTTGGACAATTTGGAATTAGATGAAGATATTAAAAAGTTAAAACAACTTAAATATAGAGAACAAAGTGCGGAAATAAAAGAAACTTTACCTTTTCGACTGAGGATTTTTGAAAAATTTCCAGACAGTCCGTTGATGGTTACCCTGCACAAAGTACCATCTGATTTCAACTTACCAAAGGTCAGAAAAGATCTTATAACCAAAAACCAAATATCTTTGATAGTCTGTCACCTGTAATTTTTAATAGTTATTTTCTGTCTACCTTGTATTAACATATGCTATTAATATTCTCAAAATTAGACAAAATCATACATTAATGCATGAATTAATCAACGATTTTCTGCAGGCAACCCGGCAACCCAACGCACATCTTTATATTGACAGTTAGGTACCTGTGGTGTAGGCAACCAAACATACATTTTAAATTTTGACGTATGAAACAAATAACTATTAACCAACAATTGTATTAATTAGGGCCATTAACAAACGAGATATTTTAACGCACGAGCAGAGCGAGTGCATTAATGTTCGAGATTGTTAATTGCTCTTTTAATACTCGTGTTAGTTACAAAGCTTTGTCACTGAAATGTATGATTGGTTGCCTACACCCTGTCAATATAAATATTATGTATAAGATGTGCTTTGGGTTGCCTACAGAGAATTCGTTGATTAATGTAAATCGTGCATTAATAGGTGTCATTAATGAATTTTGTCCAATTTTGAGAGCGTTACACGGTCGACGGAAAATAAATATAATAATTTTGGAAACATATTTTTAGTTTTAATTTTAAAGGTTATTGAATTTGCAAAACTCCTGATTTTTTCTTTGAAACGGTTCTATATAGCAATAAAACTTTTTAACAGAAGATAATTTTTTTCGAAATTCTGTGGGTCGCGAACTTTACCGATCTCCTAATTTTTTTAAGGTTAATTTTACGTTTACAGGTAAGAGAAAGTTTTATGAGACAGTTCGTTTACGAAACTGAAGACGACGAAAATTCAGAAGGAGGAATTAAAAAGTTATGCGAAGAAGTATTCGACACCAAAGTAATTTACAGAAAACAAAAACCGCTGAAGATTTTAAACAATTTAACCAAAGTTCGAGTCGTCAATTTGAAACTTAAAAAAACCGCCGTTGCTCAAATAGTAAAGTAAGTTATTTAAACCGATAATTGTGATACTTTAATTGTCATTTTTCCAGTGATTCCAATAACCAGAGATTGATGCTGGGCGATTCGTCTATAATTCCAGTGCCGGGGATTAAGGGACAGTTGAAACCACAAGGAACAGTAAATAGTATGAAACAGTTACGTATTGACCATAAGAAGTGAGTCCCCACGAATAATTGGCAACTAAATTTGAAACAAACAAAAAAAAGTAACATTGGCATGCAAAATTTTAAATTTATTTAAGCAAATTAAATCCATTTGGAAATGGAAATTAAAAAAAAAATGTTTTTATGACACATTTTTATTAGGTTAATACTATTACAATTATTTTTAAAACTCGCATGATAGTATGGTCCGTTTCAAGATATTTCGTTTTAACTTGTTTTCCTGTATTGGAATAGTTATAGTGAATATTATTAATAACATTTCTGATTGATAGAATAGTGGAGAGTTATTAATACTTTTTTCCTCGTATTTTACATAAATTTTGGTTCAAAATTGTACAGATTTGGTTCACGATCTATTAGAAGAAGTGTTCGTAGTGGTTCAATAAAATTGAAGCAAACCTACGAACATCTAATGGAAAACGGAGATATTGGAGTCAACAGAGTATCATCAAATCGAGCTAGACCTCATGATTTGGACATTAAACTGTTGCAAGCCAAAAGACAGCAAGCCGAAATGAGAAGGTATAGTTTATTCCAAGTCAATTGGATAACCAAAATAAATATTTGTGAGAGTTTGTTTGGGTTATTCCAATAGGAAAATTTTCTAAAATGCAGGAATCAGCGAGAAGAAGATTTGAGAGAAAACCATCCGTTTTTCGATACACCTCTTTTTGCCGTACCGAGGGAAAGTAAATTTAGAAAATTTTGTCAAATGATCGTTTATGCTCGATACGACGCAAGATTGAAAGATCCACTTACTGGAAAGGAAAGGAAAGTACAATACAAAACATTACAGTAAGTGATTATTTGTGATGGCATAAAAGGTATACAGGGTGTCCCAAGATTTTTTTACAGGCTGTAACTCGGGAATTAACGAATAGGTTTATTTGAAAATTGGGTAATCTTTTTGGGAACTGCGCGCAATGCGTCATTGCAATGAAAAAATTTCAATGGAAGAGCTTTTTATCAGTCAAATGCAGTCTTATCATGCGGGTCATACGATTCAACAAAGACATAATTGCACCAAATTTTCAGTTTAATCTTGGGACACCATGTACAGTGGATGCTCAAGGCAATATAGATTCTCTTTTGTGACACTTTCTCAATTTATATTTTGTTTTTAGTAACTTTTTGGGTCTGGTAACTTACCTAGATTGGGTGATGATAACAATGACGACTTTATCATGTTTATCAATGATGTTTGAAACACCTTCCTATAGAGTAATGGAAAACGTTAGTTTACAAATTGCCGAATATAGTTTTGTTATATTTATGAGCATAGAATTGGCCTTAAAAATTTTAGCAGACGGTTTGTTTTTCACCCCAAAAGCTTACGTCAAAGATGTCGCAGCAGTACTAGATGTCTTCATCTATGTGGCAAGTATTAATTTTCTATTTATCTTGCAGATGTGCGTACCAGGGGCGTACCCAGGATGACAACTAGGGGGGCAAACCATGGTCGTTTAGATTGTAATATTTTATCTCCGTAAAGAAGAACGAAACCCAAATTAAAATATTATTATAACAGTTCTTTATCAAATTGGCGCTCCTCAAACTCAAACAGTCAATTTTTGTAGAGTCCGTTTCATTAGAGAACGGAAAGCTTGTTTACATGCGCAGAGAAGACTTTTCGACAGTTGCCGAACAACAAAGGCGCCTTCATCCATTTTCACCTCATTCAGTGGCGTCGTGAGCTTTGTTTGGGTTGTCACTTCAGTTTGTTAGCGAGTTGGCGTTGTTTTTGCGCACATTTCATCTGTCAGTGGTCCGTTCTCTAATGAAACGGACTCTTCTCAGCCAGGTCAGGTCTTTACCCTTCGAAGGGTATTGAAAGATCGTAGTGAATGGGAAAGCACTTAAAATAAGAAGTGCATGACTTGTGGGGGATTTGCCTAAATTAATTGACGATCTTTAAATTTTCAGGTAAACTTAACGTTTCTATGTTGGATGCCAAAAAGTGTTCCTCCCAACTCCGGAGCACAACTCCTTATGATCTTGCGCTGTCTACGACCTCTAAGAATATTCACTCTGGTACCTCACATGAGCAAAGTGGTTTATGAACTTTGCAGGGGATTTAAAGAAATTTTACTGGTATCTACTCTTTTGATACTTTTGATGTTCATATTTGCCAGTTTTGGAGTACAATTGTATGGAGGAAGACTGGCGCGCTGTAATGACCCTAATATTACTAAACGAGAGGATTGCGTGGGGATGTTCATGAGGAGGGTGTTTGTGACTAAAATGAAGGTGCAGCCTGGAGAGAACGAAACTTTTCCGGCTATTATGGTGCCTAGAGTTTGGTAAGAAAAAATATTTCAATTTTTGAAAGCATGCTAATGTTATACAGGGTGTTTCATTGGGAGAGGGCCTATTTAATGTGTCTTCTGCACTTCATAACCGAGATACAGGGTGATTTATAAATGTATCCTATTTCTTTCGAACCTCATAACTTCCGAGTTACCTTGTATATTATTTTGAAAATTTGGTACACGTGATAACCATTACTATCTTTTTGGAGATGCTTTTGATGGAGTTTCTAGGTAATGGTCATTACGTGTACCAAATTCCAAAATAATATACAGGGTAACTCGGAAGTTATGAGTTACGAAAGAAATAGGATAAATTTATAATCCAATGAAACATCCTGTATGTGTGCCTGCCTCGACTGTATCATACGCGATTTCCATAATTGATTCAAATATTTGCAAAATCTTCTGAATCCTGGACGTACACATCATTTTTTTTAGGGCAAATCCTAGAAGATTCAATTTTGATAATATAGGTGACGCCATGCTGACCCTATTCGAAGTTCTTTCTTTTAAAGGCTGGTTAGACGTTAGAGATATTCTTATTAAAAATTTGGGTCCTGTAAGTTCCTCCAAAAAAAATCGAATCAAAAATATGATTTAGATAATTTTTTTTAGGTTCACGCTATATACATACACGTTTATATTTTTTTGGGTTGTATGATTGGCTTGACTTTGTTCGTTGGTGTTGTAATAGCCAACTATTCAGAGAATAAAGGTACCGCTTTGCTTACCGTCGACCAAAGAAGATGGTAATTATTTATTAATAATGTTCTCGAATATTTCCTTATTTAATTTCTTATAGGTGTGATCTTAAAAAGAGACTGAAAATTGCTCAACCTCTCCATCTACCTCCTAGACCGGATGGTAAAAAATTTAGAGCGTTCATATACGATATTACGCAAAATATTAAATTCAAAAGATGCGTGGCGTTTATGGTTCTGATAAATAGTGCACTTTTGAGTGTTACGGTATGTAAAAAATATCAATTGTGCAGGGTGATCAGTAGTTAAGGGTAGAAGGCGGCCATATCTCAAGATATTGGTCGTATAGATTTAGAAAAAAAATTCATGATAAAAGTCGCCAAGAGAAATTGCTGGAAATTATTTTCGTGTTTGTCAAACGTCCGCTAGAGGGCGTAACAACCAACACTTAGTAGAAAAATGGGATTTTTATAGAATTTTGTCTAATGAAAGTATATCGATGATATTATTTTCATATTTACTGACTATTCATCTACACTTTTTGACTAATAGTATATTATTAAACGAGCAATTTATGATAGCCATAATTCACGATGGGTGACGTTTGCGTCACGAGCCGCAGGCGAGGGGCGCAAGTCACCCAAGTGAATTATGGCCATAAATTGCGAGTAGAATACTATACTTTGTCCACGACACTTAATTTATTTATTAATAAATAAAAGTCAGTAGCGATTTGGCATATTACTAACCTCAAAATGTTGTGACATCTACTTCAAATAATTTGACATATATAGAGATGGGCGATACTGTAGAAAGTATCAATACAACGTACCGTTATAAATATATTGTTTTAAAATACTTAATATTAGAAAATATCGTTATGAAAAGTATCAATACTAAAAATTACAATATTTTATAGATACGATATATGTCAGAAACAAATTTCCTGAACAAAATACACAGATTTAATAGTTTATTTCATATTGTACCCCCATCTCTAGTCGTGAATTATGAACCATAATACACTACAGTGTATTATGAACCATAATTCACGACAGTTGATATATGGGTACCATATACCTTTAGTTAGGAGGTAAAATATTGACTTATTATTAGGTGGTCGTGGACAAAATGTTTTATTCTATCTATCAAAATGAAGCGGTGGGGGAAGTTCAAATGTTTTTTTGAATAAACCAAGATTTCTCCCGTTTCCCTTGACCGATTTAAACAAATTCAGGCTCATATTAAAGAGCATAATTTACACTACAAAATGCTTACTTGGTTTAGACTTTTTGACTTTCGTCTACGCCGATAGATGGCGTTAACTGAAATGGTAGCAAATTTTTGAGTTTTTTTCAAAAAAAACAAATGAAATGGTATATTCATTTTTACATATTTTAAAAGAGGATACATTTTTCTAAAATTTAATGAAAAAAATCAATCATCTACCTTTTTTTGAACCGTTGATATTGAACAAAATATAATTTTATTACATTAAAAACTGGCACGCCACTGCTTTTTATCAAAATAAAAATCATTTTCGTAATCACTTATTAGTTGCCAACAAAAAACACCACCTGACTTTTTTTCGTTAGACGAACGGTTTTGGGTGATGTTAGCGATGTTAGTATGTGAGCCTATCTCATTTTTTCAATCCAAAATCGTTTGTCTAACGAAAAAAACAAAAGGTTTTTTTTGTTAGTTACTAATAAGTGATTACGAAAATGATTTTTATTTTAATAAAAAGCAGTGGCGTGCCATTTTTTAATGTAATAAAATTATATTTTGTTCAATATCAACGGTTCAAAAAAAGGTAGATGATTGATTTTTTTCATTAAATTTTAGAAAAATGTATCCTCTTTTAAAATATGTAAAAATGAACATACCATTACATTACATTTGTTTTTTTTTTGAAAAACTCAAAAATTTGCTACCATTTCAGTTAACGCCATCTAGCGGCGAAGACAAAATTCAAAAGGTCAAAACCAAGTAAGCATTTTGTAGTGTAATTTATGCTCTTCCATATGAGCCCAAATTTGTTGAAATCGGTCAAGCGAAACGGGAGAAATCTTGGTTTGTTCAAAAAAACATTTGAACTTCCCCACCGCTTTATTTTGATAGATAGAATAAAACATTTTAGTCAAAAAGTGTAGGTGAATAGTCAGTAAATATGAAAATGATATCATCGATATACTTTCATTAGGCAAAATTCTATGAAAATCCCATTTTTCCACCTAGTGTTGGTTATTACGCCCTCTAGCGGACGTTTGACAAACTCGAAAATAATTTCCAGCAATTTCTCTTGGCGACTTTCAAGAATTTTTTTTTCTAATTTATACGACCAATATCTTATGAGATATGGCCGCTCGCTACCCTTATAACTGATCACCCGGTACATTGTACAGGGTTATTCATTATAAAGTACCCACACCCTATCATCGTTATTATTACTTTTTTATAAAAAAGCCTCGTATAAAAGTTGTTTGGTTATAGCTGAATTTTCTTAATATTTTATCAAAAGTTCAGTAGCGTGCAAATTTAAGGGGATACATAAAATAATAATTTTTTTTAAATGGGACATCCCGTATTTTTTCACATTTTTGGAATGGCCTTATTTTTCTGATTTCAAAAATATATAATATGTTGCCCCTACCTTGTACCGTTTTTGAATTGTGAAATGTTGAAAATCTGAGTTTTAGTATTTACTGTAAATATAAAAAAGATAATTTATCAAAGTAAGCTATGAAAATGACAACTGATATGTTTGATAATTGACATTTTTCATATAAAGTAATTAAAATGGTTCTCAGTAAAAAAGAAAAAGTCAAAATATATACAAAACAGAAAACAAAGATTTATTTAAGAGAATTAATAAATAATAACTTGTAAACTTGTAAGCGATATTCAAGATGTCCACCATTATTGTTAATGCATAATTGATAACACCTTCTTATATTATTTATCATAACATTGCAGTTGACTTCATTATTTTCATTTAGTTTGTTACTTTCAAGTTGAATCCTTGCTTTAATCACTTGTATATTATTATTATTAATAAAATCTTTCACCTCTCTGTAAACCATTTTAATTACTTCATCTGAAAAATGTTAATTATCAAACATATTAGTTGTCATTTTTATAGCTTACTTCAATAAATTATCTTTTTCATATTTACAGTAACATTTACGTTTCATAACTCAAAAACGATACAAGGTAGGGGTAACATATTGTATATTTTTGAAATCAGAAAAAAAAGTCCATTCCAAAAATGTGAAAATATACAGGGTGTCCCATTTAAAAAAGAACTATTATTTTTTGTATCCCCTTAAATTTGCACACCACTGAACTTTAGATAGAATATTGAGAAAATTCAGCTGTAACCAAACAATTTTTATACGAGACTTTTTTTTCTAAAAGTAATAATAACGATTATAGGGGGTGGGTAATTTATAATGAATAACCCTGTACATCTGCTTCACGTGAATTTTTTAATTAAATGTCAGGGTATGTCACTTTTCATACTTTACTTTCTATAGACGTTTTTGGTATAATTTTAGTGGAACAAAGAAGATGCTCACACAGAAATATTAGCAACTGTTGACATAATATGTACACTTGTCTTTGTGGTAGAAGTTGTTATGAAAAATATCGCTTTTACACCCAGAGGATATTTACAATCAAGAAGAAACAGATATGACTTATTTGTCACTGTTATGGGCGTCATATGGATGTTCTTCCACTGTATGTTTAAGGTAATTAATGATAAAATCAAACTAAACCCGGCCCTGTCCAAATTATCTGTTATTAGTAGAGGTGGGCGGTATTGACAGTAACCATTTAGCTGTTATTTTAGTCGCCTTTGTATGTTATTCAAATAATTAAACTGCCCCAAAGTTGTTTTCTTTACTGTACCTAGCAATAATATTTATATTTTCAGAATGATTTAACATATTTTGTTGGTTTCATGGTAATAATTCTCCGATTTTTCACAATAACAGGAAAGCATGCAACACTCAAAATGTTAATGTTAACGGTTGGTGTGTCGGTGTGTAAAAGTTTCTTCATCATTTTTGGGATGTTCTTACTGGTATTTTTTTACGCATTAGCTGGTACTATAATATTTGGAACTGTTAAATACGGGGAAGGAATCGGAAGGTAATATATAAAATTCAGCATAAAGTTAATGAACGTGTTAAATTTTCTTTATTCTAGGAGAGCTAATTTTGAATCACCTGTAACAGGTGTAGCGATGCTATTTCGCATAGTAACGGGAGAAGATTGGAATAAAATAATGCACGATTGTATGATACAACCACCTTTTTGTACTCCGGCCGATAACTATTGGCAAACAGATTGCGGAAACTTCTACGGATCTTTGATTTACTTCTGTACATTTTACGTTATTATTACATATATAGTTCTGAATCTATTAGTGGGTGAGTCTTTATAAAAGTGTTCAAATTTGGCACTAAATTTTAACAAAAATTCAAGAGATTCAAATGTCAATTATACAGTTGAGACCACAGAGTACACCATCTAACCATCTATATGGTGTACTCTGTGGTCCGACTTCAAAGGAACCAACAAAGCTTTCATATTATCTTGTTAGATGGTGTATAAGTTGAGACATTCCCATTTTTAAAACAAGAGGGTGGTCTGAACCACAGCCAGTTACCCACCTTTTGACTATTGTAGCTGAAGTTATTGGTATTTACCATTTGCGGTAAAAGATGAAACTTTTCAAGACCAGTAAATCGCTAAACTCACTTAAAATGTTGCAGCTATTATAATGGAGAACTTTTCTCTATTTTATTCCAACGAAGAGGACGCACTTTTGTCATACGCAGATATAAGAAACTTCCAAAATACTTGGAATGTTGTTGACATTCATCAACGTGGAGTTATACCTGTACGAAGAGTGAGTTTTTTTTTGTTAATTCAACCAATTTTATATAAAAATAAAACAACTATTATTTCAGGTAAAATTTATATTACGATTATTAAAAGGTAGATTAGAAGTTGACCCACAAAAAGATAGACTTTTATTTAAACATATGTGCTATGAATTGGAAAGACTACATAATGGAGAAGATGTCACTTTTCATGATGTTATAAAGTAAACCAAATATTTTTCCCTGAAAAAAAAATTAGGCACTAAATTTTTGTTTTTAGCATGTTGTCATATAGGTCAGTGGATATTAGGAAAGCCTTACAACTAGAAGAATTATTAGCGAGAGAAGAATTCGAATATATTATAGAAGAAGAAGTGGCTAAGCAAACTATTCGAACGTGGTTAGAAGGGTGTTTGAAAAAAATTAGGTCAACAAGTGTAAGTAAAAAAAAATTATATATACTGATGATTGACATATTTATTTTAACTTGTTCCTATTGAATTTCAGAAACAACAAAACAGTCTTATAGCAGGTTTAAGAGCAACAAATGAAGCATTGTCGATGCCAGATCCAACTGAAGAAAATAAAACGGGAAGTCCAGAACAAGAACATGAAGCAGATACGAATAAAGAGAATGAAACAAGAAAACAGAAAGCTGTAAATCTTCCAAGATCAGACAGTATAGGTAATTTCGGTGATTATTAACAATCTTGTTCTTATATTTTTAATTGTTGTAGGTAGCAGTTCAGGGCGGAAATTTTTAGCTCCAACTCTATCCGATCCATCAGCAAGACAAGAAAAAGAAAGGATCGTAACGAAAAAGAAGAATAATCGACAGTCTGTAGTGGTTAATAAAAATTTATCGCATCTAAATGACGGAGAAAATCGTATGCCTAGAGAAGTTTTTACAAGTAAAACTACCGTTCCGAAAGCTAATAATACTTTACATGAAATTAGAGACTGGTGGAATGAACAATTAGCTTATGTTTCGTCCAGCGATGAAGAGTAGATAAAGTCAAATCCAGTGGTTAATGCAATTTATTGTTACACCACTAAATCATACATTAAGTATTTACTAGGCAACTAGATGTTAAAAATTATGAGGGGATTTGTTTCAGTATTGTTTTTTATATAAAAATAAATATTTATAAAGAAAAATTTCCTTTAATCAATAAACAATTGAATAAAACTTACCAAGTTACATTAATTATAAAACGGATTGTATGTTACCCAATGAGCTCTATTCTGATCTTTTTCAGATTGATGACTTGTGAACAGAGACTTATAAACATTAGTAACTTGTTTATCCTTAGCAACACTATAGTCTTGTTTAATTTTCTGCAATTCCTCAGCTTTTGTCACTTTACCCACCGATACCATATTACCAATCTTAGAATGGGAAACATCTTCAACTTTTACTTTCTTTGAAGTATCTTCAGTCATTGATGGACCGGGATTTCTTTTTATACCTTTATTTTCTGTACTTGTTATTTCTGTGCTAGTACTTTCTGGAACTTCTTGTTTGATTTTTTTTACTTTATTTTTCTTTTGATTTTGACGTCTCTTTTCCATTCTAGTTATCATCAAATTCAAATCTTCATCATTTCCATTTATTATAACAATGTCATCGTCTTCAAAAGGTTTTGTGCATTTATGGCAATTTTTAGTACCAATTTCTTTTAAAGCTCGCTCAGAAAACACACAACCACAAGACCAAACTGCCACAAACCTAAAATAAAAACATTAACTTATTAGTGAGCAAATAACAAAAAATAGTGCATACAAACCTAGATTTACCACTCATTTCTAATCCTAGCACAGGACAAATGTAGGGTGTTACGCGATCATCTAAAGAACCTTCTTTTTTGCTTTCTTCTCTAAGATACTCTGGGTTTGGACTAAGTTTCAAGTCTTTAACATCTTTTAAACTCTTTATATGTTTAATGGATTCTGGCATAGTACTTCTATCAAGCAAAGTTTCAATGAGGGACATCTTACTATACAATTTTCCCAAATGACATACAACAATTGGATCTTGTAAAGTTTCTTGGGTAATGGAACAGCACTTCCACTTAAAAGCAAGTTCAGAATCTTTATCTTTTACTTCGGGCTTCTTCTTAACTCTTACGAGCTCATCTCGTCTTGGAATGGTACCCCCATCACAACCCATGATCTTAATATAAACAAAATCTACTGCAATAAAATAATTAATGAACAATGGTTGACAATTAATGGACGTTGAATATTTTGACAATGTCAGTTGTCACTTTTCAGAACACTAATCAGTGTCACCACCATCCACCATGTGGTCTGTACCACCACGGATAACCATCGATTATCGATTGCCTATGCAAAATCTTCATAAATTTGTGTGGCCACATTGTTTTTTTGACATGTTTTAAATCTTAAATGTGAAATGTGAACAATGAACAACGGACCAAGTAGAAATACATTGTATTTATTTTAAATTGCAGAAATTTTATTAAAAAATAGATATTTAAAATAAATATTGTCTGATCAACAGTTCTTAGTATCAATGAAAAGTTCAAATATCTATAGGTGTAAGTGCAAGGAAAAAGTTAACCTTACAACAAAAAATAAATTTGACAAACATAAATAAAAAAACGCGGGCTTACTTTTTCAGATTATTAAAATTTGGATTAAAACGATTGAGAACAACAAGGATTTCAGAGTATGTCCATACGAGTGCTCGGAGTGCTTCTGCATTGTTTTTCATAACTTTAAAAGTGAATGTTGATTGATCAAATTCAAATATGAAGACGATATTTATCTAATATAATATTGAGAATTTATGGTTATTTAATTTCATTTCTGAAATATATTTTATATACACATGGATAACATACGCATTTTTTTCATTTGCCCTGACAAATACTCTGATGAGAATGAAAGTTCTGAAACAATGCTTCAGGCATATGAGGTAAGACTGAAACTAACAAATATATCCATTAAATGAAGAACTATAGGACACCTACTAAGTATTATCTATTTTAAGGTATGCCAACAAAATGTAAATACCAATGTGTCTTGGGTTAGAGAATCAAATGTTGAAACATTAAACTTGAATAAAACTGATGTCATAGTATTTGAAAAGTTTGAGGGAAAACTTTTTGAAGAATTAAAAAATACCAAAAGCACGTAAGTACACAGTACTTTATATTGATACACAGATTTTTTATTATATTTCATGCAATATTTGTAAGTTGAGATGTATGAACTAAAAATAATAAAATATATTTTCTTGTTGCATACTATTGGATCGAGGACTTATCTTTTCTGTCAAAGTAAGTCTTGTTTTTTGTATAGATCTGAAATATGAAAATTGTTATGTCAATTGATTTTAACAATTATTAACAGTAAATATGATACTAATAATGTATATATTATTGGGACCTTGTGCTATAACCCTTTTAGGAAGGTGCACAGAATATTTGATTATAAATGCTTAATAGCTACTAACTGATTTAGCATTTATATACATTCTTGGTCTAAAATGTGTAGGTGTGCTACTTTTAAAAAGCACTTTTCGTGCTTAATCTTTTGAGAAATCAACTACTTTTATAGCAGGATAATTGGTCCTTGGGCTGTCTCCATCTGCTTGTTGGAAGGGAAACCAATTCCTAACTATGACTGGCCTATTTATAATGTAGCTATGTGTAACTGTATAGTTACATGCTCCCATATGCCTAAAGCTGTGAAAAAGAACATCAAGAACCTAATAGAACAAATGGGTGGATGTTATACTGACAGTTTGGTGGAGAAGAATACTCATCTAGTTACTGGAAGTGCAAAATCTGAAAAATATTTGGTAAGCCTTTGAACATTTCAAAGAATTAGAAACTTAAAAGATTGAATTCTATTAGGTTGCTGCAGAAGCAGGATTAAAACTTATGTGTCCAACTTGGGTTTATGATGTTTGGAATGTTAGTCAATCAGTTAACGTTCACGCTGATGATGAACAATTTAAAAAACATAAATGTTTACCGTTTCATAACCTCACAATTAGTTCTACTGGTATAACAAATCCTTTAGAGAAACATAAAATTGAGAAGATGATAAAGGATAATGGAGGAAACTTCAGTGGAAAACTTACTTTGGCTACAACGGATATTTTGATTTGCTCAGGGGATGTGTAAGATGATTATTTTTTATATCATGTAATTGTATTAAATTTCTTTTCTTTTTTGTAGGATGCGAAGTGAAAAGTATAAAGCCGCAAGACAATGTGCTCATATTAAATGCGTAAATACAAGTTGGGTAACAGATAGTGTTGAAAAAGGTTACGCACTACCGCATAATAAATATCAAGTACAAAAAATAACTTCAACACCTACTAAAAACGATAAACATGTGAATCCAGAATTTTCAATTTTGAGTGCCATAGGTGGACCAAATCTTTCCCAAAGGACTTGTGTGGAAGATACTTTGAGTCTGACTTCTTTGGAAGCTGAAAGAGCTGGGAATTTTAAAAGAAAAGGTTAGTTAGTTTATTATAAATAAGTTGTAAAGATGGTTGAGACACACTTTTTTTTAATTCCAGCTAAAACTTGTTACGAGGATTTAATAGAAAATCTAGATATTAAAAAAGCTAAAAAAGCAGGGCAATTTTTAGATGGATATTCGGTATGTTAAAAACAACAATTACGAAAAAATATGACATAAATGTTCTCTTACAGGTGTATTTAATTGGTTTTAATCCAGAACATATTGAAAAACTTAACAAAATAATCAATTTAAGTGGTGCTACTCGCTATGACACCTTCTCAGATCGAGTAACTCATGTTATCATTGGAGACGTTACATCTCATGAAGTATCATTAATCAAAAGTAAAAATCCCTCTGCTACGTTAGTTTCGATACAATGGTTAATTGATAGCATAGATGATGAAAATCCTAAAAATGAAGATAAGTATCTAATAATTACTGCAAATTTGGAAAATAATAGCCATTTGGGATCTCCTTTGAGTAAAAAAGTAAGCAACAGACAAGTGACATTTGACAAAGATCAACCACAGACAAGTGACATTTGACAAAGATGAACCACAATGTTTTTTTTTTATTTTAGGGTTTAAGTTTACTTCGTTCGAATAGAACAGTTACAGAAGAGGAAATAACCAGGATAAATAATGAAGAAGAGATGGAAAATGAACCTACTGAACAAAGTGCACCAAATAGTAAGTACCTAGTTGCAAGTTGGTTATTCTGGAACCGTTGGTGATATACTCTTGTTTCTTTCCAGTTTCTGATACTCTAGGTAAATTATTAGACGGCGTGGATAACACAAACTTTGTGAAAGAAATTTTGGATCTGCCTAAAGCAACATCACAATTTCAACCATCGGAAACTTCTACACAACAATCCTCGATGCAGGTAACACAAGATGCTGAAACTGAAGTGAGCAGAATTTTCGAAAATTTCAAGTTCCTCATTGTTGGATTCGAAGAAGAAGAATACCTGGAATTGAAAAAATCGATTGTAGGTAAGAAAAGACTAGAGCTAGACTGTAAACAATATTGATTATGTAGGTAACTTTAGGGAAGGCAACACTATTATCATTTATGTATTTTCTGTAAGTTCCTTGTGGCATTATTTATTATTTTTTCTCTTACTTTTCTTTCTTTATCTTTTTTTTTATTATTTTTTTTTTAAACATTGTGGTTTGATTCCCGAAAAATAAGAGAAAAAATCATTTATTTATTATGGGTTGCCTATAGGTACGCTCGGTATGACACTAATATCCATTGTCGTTTATGTAGGTATCTTTAAGGAAGGCAACACTATTATGTTGTATGTATTATGGGTTGCCTATGGGTAAGCTCGGTATGACACTAATAGAGAGTTATTGTAAAACGGAAATAAACGTCTCTTTTATTAAAGGAGCCTGTAATAAAGGTTAAAAGTTAAGGTGTGTAAAGTATAACTATTGTAACTGATTTAACACTAAGATATTTTCTTCTCTTTCGGTTCGGAACGTAAGTTACGTTCTCTTATCCAAATCGCAACCTTTTAGGCTCTTCGCACATTTTTTTTTCTATTAAATACCTACAGTCTGGAAACGCAATCACAACTCAAATGTAAGATCGAATTCGATTGTCGATGTCAATTTCGGAAAGTATTTCTTCTTTTCTCAATTTAATTGTTAAAAACGTCAAAATTAACGATCATTTAATTAAAGTTGAGTTATCCTATATTTTCTTTAAATACAGGCTGCCTTTATTTTATTAAAGATCCTTTAATAAAAAAAAAGTCAAATGCGCATGCGTAAATGTTATAATAAAGGAAACCTTTATTAAAAGACGAAGAAAAAGTGGTTACAATAATAGATAGAGGAGTTCAGTCTAAGGTCAGTGTGGCCAACAAAAAGTGGTTTTTCTGACAAGAATGACAGTTAAGGTCTACCATTCAAAACATAAGATTTTGCATGTTTTTTATCATTGCCAACATCTAGATTGCTTTATTGAAATAATGAATACACTCCCGAAACGTATATCTTGAAATTTAAAATGACTTTTTAGCTGAATACTCAACATATCGGTGGCCAATAATTCTAGGAACTTTTGGCAAGTCACCATATCATTTCTGTTATTCTGTCACTCACTAGTTATGTCAAATGTCAGTTATATTTATTTTTGTTGATATTCGTTTTATTGTGTATGTCCATTTTGGATTAGATTTTTGTATCATTTCTAGTTAGTTGTATCTCTATTCTTTTAATTACTTTTTCCACTGACATCTGACAAATAGTGACAGATAACAGAAGTGAAATGGTGATATGCCAAGAGTTCCTAGAACTATTGTCCACCGATATGTTGAGTATTCAGCTAAAAAGTCAATTTAAATTTCAAGATATACGCTTCGGGTGTGTATTCATTATTTAAATAAAGCAATATAGATGTTCGCAATGATAAAAAACATGCAAAAATCTTATATTTTAAGGGGTAGACATTAACTGTCATTCTTGTCAGAAAAAGTCACTTTTTGTTGGCCACAATGACTTTAGACTGAACTCCTGTATTCTCTGTCGATCATGTAGGCATCTTTGGGGAAGGCTACACTATTTTGTTTTATGTATTATGGGTTGCCTATAGCTACGCTCGGTATGACACTAATACAATAGTGCGGAAGGGTGAACAGTCGGAACCATTATGTATTATGATCTTACGAAAGGTGGTTGTGTGTGTGCGGTGCATCCACCATTATTATGTCCTTTATGTTATGTGAATTAAGTTGTGTAATAAATATCTAAAACCAAAAAAATATCAGCATCGTCGCTTAACCCAGAGAAGCCCTACAATTACTTTTTCCTTCTGTAAATACAGGGTGGTCCATCAATAAACTAGGCAAATGACTTTTCTTTCTATAAATACAGGGTCCGGCAACTTCTGTCATATTTCTATAACTCTTATTGTGCATAACTTACGGATGGAGTATCTTATAGGTGAAAAATTTTTAAATATTAATTTAGTGAAACATTTTATGGCCAGTTTATTGAAAACTTGGAGTCTGACTTTTTGACATTTCTTCACAAATTGGCCAATATCTCGGGAACCTTGAGGTTTGTAAGGTTCTAGTCTACACCATTCGATTCAGAATTGAATTTTCTATAAAAAGAGGAATTTTAAAAAT
>CAJUYI010002182.1:26936-49575 GCA_910591695.1 Galerucella pusilla
GCGAATGTATTAGAGATGAAGAACTCGTATTAACCGTCGCATATTACCATCGACCGTTCGATATAACAGGTTAGTGAATCCCAAAACTTGACCTCGTACATAACCTTGAATATAATTTTTTTGAAGATGCTAAACCGTTGGAAAATACCGTTATTACAATTAGCAGTTACTCTGGAACGGAACGAGCTTTTCTAAGGGATCTAATCGAAGCGTTAGGCGGCTTAGCTCAAGAACAGTTCGCCAGAGTGCGTACCGAAAAGAAAGAATTGTACCCGTCCACGCATTTAGTGAGTTCCGAGGCGAGCGGTAAAAAGTACGATGCTGCTATAAAGTGGGGTTTGCCGGTTGTAAGCAAAGAATGGTTATTGGAGTGTGCCAAAACTGGTAAAAAAGTGTACGAAGGGGATTATCTTTTAGGCGAGTCTTCGGGTAAATTAAATTAATGGTTTAAAGTTTTTCTGTTAGTTTGATTCTATTTCTTTTTAGCGCCGGATGTCGTTGAAAATACACCGCAAAAACCGAAATATGTTGGTGAGGCGTTGAAAACAATATCGACGCCTACGGATGTCGCCGGGTCCAGCAGACAATCGAAAGTGTTGACACCTGTTAATAACATTACA
Source organism: Galerucella pusilla (assembly GCA_910591695.1). NCBI lineage: Eukaryota > Metazoa > Arthropoda > Insecta > Coleoptera > Chrysomelidae > Galerucella > Galerucella pusilla. The sequence goes on from CAJUYI010002182.1 coordinate 27,557, forward strand.
CCGTATCACAAGAGGTTTTTAAATAGCGCAGGTAAATATTATTATAATTGCAGAAAGGTTCCCGATAAATGGAGTGTTTATACTCCCGAACGGGCGGAGTGGATGGGCCGATAAACCAGAAGTTATACCTATTAATAGACTATTCTGAAGTTTCTCGGGATCTATGTAACATGCTTTTTTTTTCTTCTTTTTTTCTTTTTTTTCTTTTTTTTTTTTTTTTTTTTTTTTTTTTTTTTTTTTTTTCTTTTTTTTTTCTTTTTGTTTCTTTTTCTTTTTTTTTTTTTTCGGGCCGAGATGGGAAACTCAAGTTCGACTGGGTCTTTAACCAGTACCCAGACAGTGTTGGATTTATCTTCACAGGAATGCCTACCAACCAAACCCACCTCAAACTCGACGTCACTCCCGCCTTGGAATAACTACCCTAGCATACTTCAAGACGGGCGGTGGTCCCTCACACACTCTCTGTCATCTTCTCCCTCCTATCACATGCCATTTCGAGTCCTTCTCTTTCCCTAATCATGCTCTCTGCTATGCCACTTATCTCCATCCACTCCTCCTCGCCCCTCAACATAATATCCACCATATTTTCCCAATACACCGCCTCTCCCAGTTTTTCCAACTTCCTCGTTCTTCCAACATCTAAACACATGTCCCACACCATCTTCCACTTCACATCTCTCGCGCACTCCAGTTTCTCTTTTCCCAATCTTGTGGAGGTAACCCACTCTCGACCCATGCCCAGTGAGCACCTGCGTCAAGAAGTACTTCCACTCCCGAATTTCCACTCATCCAAATTTCTCCTGCTCCTTTTAGCGCGCCCTCATACACACCCCACCTTCTCTCCATTTCCTCATCCATCCATTCCTGTACTTCATCTCTGGTCGCACCCTTCCAGCGACTCTATCTGGCTCTAGCCATCAAGTTCAATGGATAGGACCGCGACAGCACTGCTGCTGCCAGTCCACCCACTGTCCTGTACGCCTGCACCACCCTCAGGAGTATCACTCTGCACCCGTAGGAGTGGTCTAACCCTCGCATCTCCCCTTCTTTCTCACCTTACACTTCCGCGCCATATAACATACTCTGCTCTACCATCCTACCAATTATCCTCCTCTTCCATTCTCCCGGTCCTTTCACATTACCCGTTAATCTTCCCAGCCATGCTGCCCTTACTTTTCCCAACAATAATAATATAATTGCAGAAAAGCTCCCAACAAACCGAGTGTATATACCCCCGAACGGGCGGAGTCTATTTTTTTTTCTTTTTTTTTGGGTGTGTGTGTGGTAACAAAAATCTTCTACAAGACGATACCAGTGTGATGTTATGGCGACCTGCCATGTGTCGGATTCGACTACTTTCAGGGTCGCCTACCGACTAAAAAACTTCCACACTCTTTATACGCAGCTTACTGGAACCGCCTTCGCATTACTTCAGCACGTTACGGAGGTCTTCTAACTAGACTAGTCGGGTTCTCTCTCTCTTCCTTTTCTTTTGTCTCGATTATAGACCTAATCACTTTGTATTCATTCTGTCATCCTTGTTCTGATCTTTTCAATCATATTGGTTTGGTTGAAAGGTTTCCCTTCTGCTGTTTCAAATTCAGCTCTTGCTTCTGCCCACCTTTGGCAATGAAGTATGGTATGTTCGGCATCATCTAACAGTGAACAATACACACATAGGTCGTTTGCCTTATTCTGTCTGTCATACAAATACTTTTTAAAGCATCCGTGTCCCGATAAGGCTTGGGTGATAAAGTAGTCCACTTCACCGTAACCTCTTTCAACCCATGTTCTGATGTTTGGGATTAGCCTGCATGTCCAGCGCCATCTGTCTTGCTGTAATGAATGTATCGACGATGGATACTTGGCAGATTATAGGTGTGGAAGGGCCTCTGAATAGGTGGTCTTGCTGGTCACTCGGTGGGTCATCTTACAGGAATAAAACAACTACCTGTAGCACTGGGACATGTTCTGTTTATTACTTTAACTTACTATTATACATTAAACTACTTATTACTAACACTAATATTAATAGTAATGGTAATCATAATTATAATGAGAATCGATCATTAGAATGCCTCTTAAAACACTATCGTTAGCATATTTATACGTTCATCATAAGTAAATATAAATAATACTATTTATGTTTATTTCAAGCTCTGACTTCGTACGTGCAACCTTCTTAATTCTTATTTATATAAAACGATTCATGATTTATTGGAATTAGCTTCAAGGGAATTTATGTCTTTTAATTAAATATTATTAAAACTTATTGCTTTGACCAAAAGGCATCACATTGCCACTCGGTAAGCAGATTTTCTCTTGCTTTTGAACCCAGTGTTCCATTATATTTTTCGCTCCTTTCCTTTGCCATTAAGTTTATGAGTGGGACACCAGATATTACTCCAACTGCTTCTGCAGATACAGTCCTGTAGGCAGAGCATACTATGATTAGCATAAGTCTCTGTATTCTTGTTAGTTTTTGCCTGTTTGCTACTGCAGGATGCCAAACAGGCTTTACTTATTTTGTGCAATATTGATGGGGGGTGTATGTAACTTTGTGTTTTATTTTAATTATATTTTATTTTAGAGAAATTTAGTCAAGTAACTCCGGTGAATAAAATAATGAAACAGTTTAGAGAAAGTAATTTGAACGAATGTAACAAAGATACGAAAGAATATACGGTACCTCCTCCGTGGGCGTTTGTAAAAACTCCGGAAACGCCACTGGGTGCGTTTTTGACTCCGAATCCATCGCCGGGTCTTAGAAAACAATGGGAGTATTGGCTAGAACAATTTCCCGATAAATCTTCACCGAAAAGCAACAAAAGTACAGTAAGTTCAATTTTTTCTTATAAACGTTTAATTGAAATTATATGATAAAATTATTTGTTTAGCCTTTGTCGGAAATAAAACGTCAGTTGGCTGCTAAAGTGGCGAAAATTGGAACCTACAAATTGAACTTCGACGAAGGTGAACCACTCGAAGGTGATGAAATTCAAGATAGTTTAGATCCAGAGGTAAATTTATCTTTACAAGAACTGATATTTTAACTTTCTTTTGAATTTTTACAGATTTCTGTTAGTGAAGCCGATAAAACACCAGAAAATCAAGAATTAGCTAGTAGACTTCAACAGTTGGAAGATATGCTAAGCGCCAGCGGAAGAAGACCGAGTAGAAATTTCCAAAATACCATCACTGCACCAGGTAAAATAAACACATATTTTTTGACTAACCCTGTATATTACCATAAATATTTTATATCTCCACTCTTTTATTTTTCATATAAGGTGTTTAGTTGGGGAAAGGAAATATATGAAGGGCGAATAATTTATCGAAATGGTATACAGGGTGATTCTTTAGTTATGAATTTACAGAGGAGTGAGTAAAATTGATAGAACACACTGTATATCGGTTATAAAAATCGTAAGAATCAATAAATGAGGTATTTTTAGAAGCTCTATTCCCAGTGAAACATATTTCGTATACACTGTACAGGGTGTCCCAAATTGGTGTGTTTTGCAGTGTATCGTAAACTAGAAGAGATAGAAGAAAAGCAGTTAGGATGTTATGACTTCTTTTTTTGTTGAAAAAAAAACGATAACCTAATTAAATCTTTAGTAACTCCCTGCAGTTGGAAGATACAGGGCGATTATTGAAAACTGTCGAAAACTACAAGGCACTATAACTTCTTAATTAAGAAAAATATAAAAAACGTTATAAAAACTTTTGATAGATAAAATATTAAAGAGTTCCGAGGCGCACATAATTTTTTTGTTAGGGGCTCACTAATACATATTTGTCCCATTTAAAACGGCATAAGTTTGCATTATATTTCCTTAGTGAGCCCCCTAACAAAAAAATTCTGTGCGCCACTGAACTCTTCAATATTATATCTATCAAAAGTTTCCATAACGTTTTTCCATATTTTTCTTAATTCAGAAGTTATAGTACCTACCTTGTAGTTTTCGACAGTTTTCAATAATCGCCCTGTATCTTCAAACTGTATGGAATTACTAAAAATTTAATTAGGCTATCGTTTTTTTTTTAACAAAAAAAGAAGTCATAACATCTTAACTGCTTTTCTTCTATCTCTTCTAGTTTACGAGATACCCTGCAAAACACACGAATTTGGGACACCCTGTACAACAACATTAATTTCAGAGGCTCCTGAATTACTGAATTCTCAACCTTGCACGGTAGGATGGGACTTTCGATCGCAAGAGGTAAAAAATATACCAATTTTTATATTAAACAAGTTTTAAAAAAAAATTCTTTCAGCTCAAACAACCGACAAATCCTTCAAAAATATTCTCACTTTCCGGAATTACTGACGATACGGAAAGAGCGAGAATGGTGCATCAATTGGAAAAATTGGGGGGTGCAGTGTCCAGTTTGGCAAATTACGATCCTTCTTGTACACATTTACTTTGTCCGAAACCGGCTAGAAATGAAAAATCTCTATCTTGCATGGCAGCCGGAAAGTACATTTTACACATTTCCTATTTGGAACGGTCCGTCAAAGCAGAGCGATTTTTAGATGTGAGTTTATGATTTTTTTTTAAGTAAAAAGCTATTTTTAGTAAAGAAAATTTAATTTACCACAGGTAGACCATGGAATTTTCATAAGGGATTTATGTATTTGTGAAAATTTTCATTTACCATAGGTGTACCATAAAATTTTCAAGGGGGATAAATTCATTTGTGAAAATTTTCATTCACCAGTGGTGTACCGTAAAATTTTTAGAAGAGGTTCATTCATTTTAAAAAAAATTTATTCACCATAGGTGTACCTTGAAAATTTCCAAAGGGGATTAATTCATTTGTTTTTTTTTTCATTCACGAGAGATGTACCGTAAAATTTTTAAAAGTTCATTCAATTGTAAAAATTTTTATTAACCATAGTTATACCTTAAAAATTTTCAAAGGGGATTAAATCATTTGTTGAAATTTTTATTTACCATAGGTGTATTATAAAATTTTCAATGGGGATAAATTAATTTATAAAAAAAATTATTTACCATAGGTGTACCATAAATTTCTCAAAGGGGATTAAATTTTTTTTAAAAATTTTTATATACCATAGGTGTACCATAAAATTTTCAAAGGGGATTAATTCATTTGTGAAAATTTTCATTCACCAGAGGTTTAACGTAAAATTTTTAAAAGGGGTTCATTCATTTATAAAAATTTGTTTTGACCATAGGTGTACCATAACATTTTCAAAGGGGTTCATTCATTTGTATACATTTTTATGTACCACTTCCCTTAAAAATTTTCAATGGGGATAAATTAATTTGTGAAAATTTTTATTTACCATAGGTGTACCATAAAATTTTCAAAGGGGATTAAATAATTTGTAAAAAATTATTAATTTACCATAGGTGTGCCATAAAATTTTCAAAGGGGATTAATTCATTTGTGAAAATTTTTATTTACCATAGGTGTACCATAAAATTTTCAAAGGGGATAAATTAATTTGTAAAAATTTTTATTTACCATAGGTGTACCATAAAATTTTCAAATGGGATTAATTCATTTGTAAAAATTTTTATTCACCATAGGTGTACCATAAAATTTTTAAAAGGGGCTCATTAATTTTTAAAAATTTTATTCACCATAGGTGTACCGTAAAATTTTTAAAAGGGGTTCATTCATTTAAAAAAAATTTATTTACCATAGGTGTACCGTAAAATTTTTAAAAGGGGCTCATTCATTTACGATAAAATTATTTAAAAAATGTTGATAAGCATCAAAGCATCAAAAAATGTTGATGAGCATCGAAAAATTGCAAAATATTTTAGGAAGAGGAATTCGAATTCGGCAATTCAAAATCGTTGGGGAAGTTTTCCATTCCGCACGATAAAGATTCGGAGCTGAGAATGCAACGAATGCATTGGTGGCGAAAAGAGGTGGCCAGACGGGGTTATGGAGCTTTCAACGACATGCGAGCCATAGTAGTGGCCATTAAGCGAGAACCAATTGTTAGAGTTATCGAGGCTGGAGGCGGTGTTGTTGTAAACGTAAAGTAAGTGGATATATATAATGAAGTAGTTTGAATATTTAATTTTCTTTTTCGGATTTAGGCCTCCGTTTGAAGACACAGTTCACGCAACGCATTGTCTGATAGAGCAACGAAGCGTTGACAATTTCTCAGACTACATTCCTTTGGCTAAACAAGGGATTTATTTAGTAAACACTGTGTATATAAGCGACCATTTGCACAATCCGAATAAGGATATAAGAGACTGCGTTTTACCGTATTTTTCTAAATATTACGCTAGAAATTAAGTAATTGAAATGTGATTTTGTATCTGTTGATTATATTGACTTTTTTTATTATAACAGAAAATCAATTTTGTTTCATTTTTTCTCCCTTCAATTTCGCAGTCATGCTGGAAAGCCTAAAATCTCGAACCGCTACAACGCAAAATTTTCCGATATCTGGAATCAATTGCAAAGCCTTTGACATGGATAAGTTACAAAGTGAAAAATAAAAAAAAATCCGGTTATAAAACCAAAAGAAAACTTCAATTTATTCAAGTTTATCAAAAAATAAAAATATTTTATAAACCACAAATAAATATTTCACCGTTTACAATTCAATAAAATTTTACGCTTAACATTACAAAAAATACAACCATCGATTGTAATATTTTACTAACTGGCTGTAAGGAATTTCAAATTAAAATTAGTCATTTTCATTATTCAAGGCAAACTGGAACTGCTATAAGCACTACTGTTGTCGTCCACGTCGTTCACTATCAATTGTTTCACTGTTAGTTGGTTCAAATCTTCATCTACAAAAAATCGGTAAAAATAATTTATTTATTTCGATGGTGCCAGCCACAGAACTAAACAGTAGGTCTGTGGTTGGAACCAATGAAATACATGAATTTGACATTAAACTGTGACATGTGACACATGACAACAACGTCAGAACAATCCTACAACAAATAAATGACAAGGTAAATGATGAACAAAATCAATAGTTTTCAATAAAAATACAAAATGTATGGATACTTTCTAGTCTATAATTCAGAAATTCACTTACCAGAGTCATAATAATCAGATTGTGGTTCTCTGGGCGACAATTTACAACCGCGTGCTAAATATGATTTAAGTCTGTCTTTGGCGGCCAAAACGAGACCCAAGAAAGGCGGTGAAGGTTTCATGGGTCTTGATAAATATTCCGGATGATATTGCACAGCAACGTAGTAAGGATGATTCTCTAGTTCCAGTATTTCCATTCTTTTTTTATCAATATCAACACCTAGAAAAAATAAACAGGTATTAAAAATAATAATTAAACGAAGCAATAAAGTACTTACCAACAAAACTCATGCCATTCTCTTCAAACTTTTGAATATATTCCGGATTAACTTCATACCTATGTCTATGCCTTTCGTCTATTTGGTCCTTACCGTCATACAAAGATTCTAAAAAAAATAAAACTAATATTACCAGAGTACGAATAAATATAAGAATTAACTTACTAAGGATACTATTTTGTTTTCTAAAAACGGTAGTTCTTTTTCCTAGTCTCATAGTTCCTCCCATATCGCCTGTATTATGTTCAGGCATATCGATAACAACGGAATGCATAGTGTCTTCGTTAACTTCTGTGGAATTGGCGTTTTCTAAGCTCAAAACATTTCGAGCAAATTCTATCACTGCAGCCTGGAAGCCTAAACAAATACCCAAGAAGGGTTTATCGTTTATTCGACACCATTTACAAGCTTCTATTTTGCCTTCAACACCACGTTTTCCAAATCCTCCAGGAACTACCACACCACTACCAAACAAATTACAATGTAAGAAACTGGAAGTATTTTTTAAATTAAGTTACTCACTCGCAAACGCACAAATTATGCCAAGCGTTATGATAGGAAGCTGGATCGTCAGTAAGCATACTAACTTCTAAAGTTGAAGCTTCGATAAATTTCAAATTAACTTTGAATCCAACTTTATTTCCAGCGTGTTTCAGAGCTTTTGTTATTGAAGTATAAGAATCTTCGAGTCTGGTGTATTTTCCTACAATTCCTATTGTTATTTCGTGTCTCAAGTTTGTCATTCTATCTCCGAGCTCTATCCAAGGTTTCATGTACTTTTTAATTGGTGGTAATGGAGTAATGCCTAGTTCGAGACGTCTGCAAAGATATTCCGCCATACCATGACTTTCCATAAACACTGGTACTTCATAAACTGATGGTAAATCTGGTACACTAATAATCTAAAGAAATTTAACAATTATTTTGATTCACATAAATAGTTTATATAAAAAAACTTACTTGTTCAGGAGCCACATGACAGAAGTTGGATATTTTATCTTTGACACTCTGTCCAATAGGTTTTTCTGATCTACAAACTATGATATCTGGAGACAATCCTAAGCCTCTTAATTCTCTTACAGAAGATTGAGTAGGTTTTGTTTTATGTTCTCCTGTGGTTCTCGGTTGGGGAACAAGAGAAACGTGAGCAACACAGAAATTTTCTTTTTTTACTCTAAACTGGAATTGTCTGAATGCTTCCACAAATGCCATGCTTTCAATATCTCCAACTATTCCACCTAATTCGATTATACATACTTCTGGTATTTTTCCAGTTCCAGAAACTGGTTTTTGAGCAACTCTCTCCACCCATTCCTGGATTGCGTCAGTTATATGAGGGACAACTAAAAATTTACCATCATCAAGTTAAACATACACTTCTATAATTTATTAGAATCAGAAATTTTACCTTGAACTGTCTTTCCAAGATAGTCACCATGTCTTTCTTTGTCTATAACATGTTTATATATTTTCCCTGTTGTGATATTATTCTCCTTGTGTAATGTTATATTCAAAAAACGTTCATAATTTCCCAAATCTAAATCCACTTCTCCGCCATCATCCAAAACGTATACTTCTCCTGTGTATAAAAGGATTAACAATATAATTCAATTAAAATAATTTGCACTACAATTAATTGTTCAAAAAAGGTAATTTCTACGTTGTTAACAATTAATATTTCAAGAAAAAACAATACGTGGCTATTAAAAAACTTGCATTAAATATGAAATAATAATATTTGCATATCCTTCATGAACTTATAGGTTAAGTAGTTAAAATAGCAAAATACTTATAAACATCAATTAAAACGAATTAAAACTGAATTGAAGAATACACGTTTGACAACAGAATCTCATTTACCATGTTCATAAGGAGAAAATGTTCCAGCGTCCAAATTAATATATGGATCAATTTTTATGGATGTTACTTCTATTCCACAACATTTTAGTATGGCACCTAAAGAACTTGATATTACACCTTTTCCTATACCACTAATAACACCTCCCGTTACTAAAATATACTTCATTGTTAGGAAATTTATCCAAAGAATGAAATGGCACGTGTATCGAAAACCGCCAGAGGAAAAAAGTGACCGTATTTAGATCTGTCTATAGGACCGTTGCCACAATCATAATGACAGGTGTGTATTTAGAAAGTTCAAAGATCTTAAACATAAAATCCATCTACAGATCAACATTGTTTAACACGTAACTCTTGAATTCTGATTGAATGAATTATTATTAAAAATATTTTAAAAACGGTAATTTATTTATCGTTCTAGAAATCAGTTTTATTACAGATCTGTGTTTATAGTCTTATCTATTTGTAGATTTTAGTTTGTGGTATTGCCAAATGTTTTTAAATTTGCGCAGAATTTTTATCCATGTGATTATGACGTTATATAATTCTTTTATATGGTTTATTTACGATAAAAAGACGATGACGTCATTTTTAGTTACTTTCCTGCTCATCAGAATAAATATTAATTTACCAACCGTAAATACAACTTATCCTCAACAGCCAGGGCAATTTACAGCTGACGGGTTGGCAAAACTTCAAGACGTTGTCAGATCAACTGGTAAAATTCCCCAGCATGTTTTGACGTTTATTGACATTCGATCATCGTCTAATGTTTACAAGTTTTTTTGGTGCTTTTAAATTCATTGCTTCTTTAAGATTAAAAAAACAGTTATTTTCATTACTAATTATTTAGGCAAATCTGCAGTTATGTAGTTATAAAATGCCGAAGCAGCTGAACAGTAAATGTCAAGAGATGGTAACATCTTTGTTGAGCTATTTTGAACGAGAATGTCGAAATGGGGGCCCGCTTACTGCTGCAAGAGACGTAAGTAATAGTATTCGCTATTTGTATTCATTATTATTAATTTTATTCTTACATATTTAAATGTAAATGGTTAAATTTTTTTAATGTTAGATTAGGTTAATTAAACTTGATATATCATTCTTTCATAAATTGAAGTTATTATATTGTAGAGAGTTGCAGAAGCTTTACAACTGTTAACCGTATTGCCGCCAAGAATATTAGAGATGAACAGCCTAAAAGCCCACCTAAAAAGAGACAACGCATAAAACCTACTGTTGAAATTGATAACTTTGATCAAAATGCTTTCCGAAATGTTATATACAAAATGTATATTTTATTTTTTTCTTAATTAACTAACACAATATTTTTCCAGAGGAACACATAACCTTGAAAACTTTTAGTGAACTTGGAAGAACCTGCCACAATTGTAATGGATAATGCAAGTTATCACAGTACAGTGATCAATAAAGTACCAACAACAATTACCAAAAAGGCTGATATACAGAACTGGTTGATACAAAATATATTCCTTTGGTAAATACTTTCTTCAAAACCCAATTATTGAATTGTAACTTGATATGAACATTATTCAATATATTATGGTTATACTGAGATAACTTATTTTGTTTAAATATATACATTTTTGTAGGAATAAACCACCAACAGTATATGAAGCTGACATATCTGAAAAATATGGCCACAAAGTGCTTAGACTTCCCTTACCACTGTATGTTCAACCCAATTGAACATATTTGTGGCATAGTTAAAAAATGTTATGGAGATCATGTGGGAACTGATGGTTCTTCAACAGAACAAGCATTAGGTGCATGGAAAAAGTCTTTAGAAAAAGTGACTCCTGATATTTGGTCAAAGACAGTAGAGCACACAAAAAAAATTATACAAGATTGGTGGGATAGAAAAGTAGTATTCGATAGACAGGATGTGCCTCCACTTATTATTAATTTTGACAGTGATGATTTTGTGGTGGAGTAATGGAAATCTTGTGTTTTATTTTTTGTATATTATCTTTATCCAATTTGCTTTATTTCCACCTTTTCAAAATCACTAATAGCTATTATTAAATTAATTAGGTACAGTTATTTTATAATACACAAATTAAAACAAAAAACGGCCTTTTTTTAATTCAATGGAGATTGCCAAGTGATTGCCAAATAACAGGGTGGACTGTTTTGAGTGGCCCACTCACAAAAAAGGAAAGTAGGAGTTCTGAAATTATTGTGTAATTTTTTCAGAGGAACATAAATGTTTAGATTAAAATAATTGTATCGTAATAACCAACCAATTTAGGTACCTATTTGCAGCAAAATGTATATTCCCAAGTAACTGTTTTCATTATTAACACAAGTAAAACTTTGAATTACAGTGACTTAACCTAATTGTCTTGCAATCTTCAAACTATTAGCAGAGACTTTGAGCAGGTCATTCCAGTTGTTGATAAAGATATGTTGACTTCAAATTTCATCATTTCAATTTGCTTTGGTCGATTATCACAGCTATATATAAAAAGTCTAAAAGCACTCCTACACGTGGCCAACCACCGAAGTTGATATATTATTTTTCATTCTATTTTTATTATAATAAATATAATAGATATTGTATAAAGAAACAATATTTAAATTTGCATGAAGGTGATTGATTCCTTTTAGCGTAAACTCTTACAGTGCTCTTGAAGATGGTTATATAGAACACAGAATAAGGTATAAGGACCTACAGTTCGTCATTTAACCCTCTTCTATGTAAAATAATTGAATGTTAAATCGAATATAGAATGATTGGTTACTGTTTCCTCTATCTTATCCATAGTTTTTCATGAATAAATATTTATATCATATTAATCAAGCCTATCATACAAGCCTTTTATTTTTAAATGAATATTTTTGACTTACGCCCTACGAGGCACAGAACAATGAAAAAGAAGAACTGTCAATCCAACATCAGATTGACTTTTCTAGTTTCCGTCAAGTAAAGGAAAAAACTACAGCTTGGCAACATCACAATATTTTGTTTTGCAACGTCATCGTCTTTTTATCGTAAATAAACCATAGTTAAATAATATCTATAAATATAATTTTTAATACTAGTTCATACTGAACTGACTAAAAAATATAGGTATATGGTTTATTTACGATAAAAAGACGATGACGTTGCAAAACAAAATATTGTGATGTTGCCAAGCTGTAGTTTTTTTCATTTACTTATCTGAAAACTATAAAAGTCAATCTGATGTTAGATTGACAGTTCTTCTTTTTCATTGTTCCGTGCCTCGTAGGGCGTGAGTCAAAAATATTCATTTAAAAATAAAAGGCTTTTATGATAGGCTTGATTAATTTAATATAAATATTTATTCATGAAAAACTATGGATAAGATACAAGAAACAGTAACCAATGTCCAACCATTCTATATTCAAATTAACATCCACTTATTTTACATAGAAGAGGATTGAATGACGAACTGTAGGTCCTTATACCTTATTCTATACTCTATAGAACCATCTTCAAGAGCACTGTAAGGGTTTACACTAAAAGGAATCAATACAAGCTGTAATCATCTTCATGCAAATTTAAATATTGTTCCTTTATATAATATCTATTATATTTATTATAATAAAAATAGAATGAAAAATATATACACAAAATAAAATTTTACCTACATGATATAAAAAATCTCCCATTTTATCAGTATTATACTGTGGTCGTTTACATGTATAGAATTTCTATATATATAACGAATGATTAGGTAGATGGTCTGATATTAATCTCTTCACTTATGAAGGTATATTTTTGTGTCATCACTGCTACATTATGTGAAACAAGAAGTGAATCTAGATCCTTTGAATAATTTTGTGATCTAATGAGTCTATTTCCTACCCAGTCATACATTGGGCAGTTGAATTAAGATGCTCCATTCGTATCTCTGTCAACATTTCTTCATGAACAACTGGAATGACCTGCTCATGCTCAAAGTCTCTGCTCCTTCTGCTAATAATTTTAAGATTGTATGGCAATTACGTTAAGTCATTACCTACCTGATTTTATATTGTATTCCAAAGTTTTACTTGTGTTAATAATGAAAACAATAACTTGTGAATATACATTTTATTTCAAATAGGTAAACTAGTTGGTTATCACGATACAATTATTTAATCTAAACATTTATGTACCTCTGAAATAATTCCACAATAATTTCAGAACTACTTTTCTTTTATTTGAGTGGGTCACTCAAAACAGTCCACCATGTTATTTGGCAGTCTTCATTGAATTAAAAAAAAACAGGCTGTTTTTTGTTTTAATTTGTGTATTATAAAATAACTGTACCTAATTAATTTAATAATAGTTATTAGTGATTTTGAAAAGGTGGAAATAAAGCAAATTGGATAAAGATATACAAAAAATAGAACACAAGATTTCCACTACTCCACCATAAAATCATCACTATCTTCATCGTCACTATCAAAATTAATAATAAGTGGAGGCACATCCTGTCTATCGAATACTACTTCTCTATCCCACCAATTTTGTATGATTTTTTCAGTGTGTTCTACTGTCTTTGACCAAATATCAGGTGTCACTTTTTCTAAGGACTTTTTCCATACACCTATTGCTTGTTCTGTGGAAGAACCATCACTTCCCACATGATCTCTATAGTAATTTTTAACTATGCCCCAAATATGTTCAATTGGGTTGAACATACAGTGGTAAGGGGGAAGTCGAAGCACTCTGTGACCATATTTTTCAGATAATATGTCAGCTTCATAAACTGTTGGTGGTTTATTCCTACAAAAATGCATATATTTAAACAAAATAAGTAATCTAGGAATTACCATATATATTGAAACATGTTTATCATATCAACTTACAGTTGTACTAAATTCAATAATTGGGTTTTGAAGAAAGTATTTTCAAAAGGAATATCATTTTGTATCAACCAGTTCTGTATATCAGCCTTTTTGGTAGCTGTTGTTGGTACTTTATTGATCACTGTACTGTGATAACTTGCATTATCCATTACAATCGTGGTAGGTTCTTCTAAGTTCACTAAAAGCTGGTATTCGAACCAATGCAAAAAATTCTCTCGGTTCATCTCACCGTGGTAATCACCATCTTGTTTTTTGGAAGAAAAAACCAGCTCTGCTCCAGGAATAAATCCAGAAGAGGAACCAGCATGCAATACTATATACCTACAATAAGGAAATAACAAATTACTACTAGGTTTCTTGGACATACTGCATAGCTCAAAACAACTATTAATAATTATATAGATTTAAATAAAATAGTGTGACTAGTAAATATTTGGAAAAGTCTTAAAATGGCAGGAATGTTAGTACATCATAAATTAATTGCTGAATTTAATTATTCAATTACCTTGGACCACCAATTTTGGTTTTTTTAACACTTCTATTATTAGAATCTTGCCAAGAACGTCCAACAGTACCATCTTTAAATATCCAGGTCTCATCCAAAAACACAAATTTATATAAACCTTCCCTTTTTATCTTGACATATTCATGTAGAAAATGTACACGTTTTAATGCAATAGGTGGCAACTCCATTAAACCACGACGAGGATCATCTTTTTGGTATTTGAATCCAATATTTTTCACTATCTTCCAGAGTGATGTTAAACAACCATTATAGAGTTCACGCTCCTGGAGTTTGTCTCTTAAAGTTTTCAAGGTTATGTGTTCTTCTGAAAAAATATTGTGTTGGTTAATTGTGAATAAAATAAAACAGTAAATTCAATATACTCACTGTTTCCATACATTTCGTATATAACATTTCGGAAAGCATTTTGATCAAAGTTATCAATTTCAACAGTAGGTTTTATGCGTTGTCTCTTTTTAGGTGGGCTTTTAGGCTGTTCACCTCTATTGTGCTTGGCGGCAATACGGTTAACAGTGGTAACGCTAACTTGTAAAGCTTCTGCAACTCTCTACAATATAATTACTTCAATTTATAAAAGAATAATACATCATATTTGATTTACATAACCTAACATTAAAAACATCTAATCATTTACATTTAAATATGTAACAATAATATTAATAATGATGAATACAAATAGCGAATACTATTACTTACGTCTCTTACAGCAGTAAGCGGGAGAAGCGGGCCCCCATTTCGGCATTCTCGTTCAAAATAGTTCAACAAAGATGTTACCATCTCTTGACATTTTCTGTTCAGCTGCTTCGGCATTGTATTAACCACACACTGCAGATTTGCCTAAATAATTAGTTATGAAAATAACTGTTTTTTTAATCTTAAAGAAGCAATTAATTTAAAAGCACCAAAAAAACTTGTAAATATCAGACGATGATCGAATGTCAATAAACGTCAAAACAGAATGGAGAATTTTACCAGTTGATCTGACAACGTCTTGAAGTTCTGCCAACCCGTTAGCTGTAAATTGCCCTGGCTGTTGAGGATAAATTGTATTTACAGTTGGTAAATTAATATTTATTCTGATAAGCAGGAAAGTAACTAAAACTGACGTCATCGTCTTTTTATCGTAAATAAACCATACCTACCTACATAGGTAAAAAGAAAATAAAATTTTACGCATTTCTAAAACCTGCTTTCAAAATATTACGTAGGTCATTGGTACATTAATTTATTCACAATTTATTTACACTACCGAGATTTAATAGGGTCGGACTGGCGAATATTGATTAAATTTAGATTCATATTAAAATAAAATTATTTCAATTCTGAGACATCAAATAAATAAATAAGATAAAATCTAACTCACCATGCTCATAAGGAGAAAAAGTTCCAGCATCGCAGTTGAGATATGGATCGATCTTAATGCAAGTAACTTCAAAATTTAAGATTTTAAGTACCGCTCCTATAGAACTTGTTACAATACCCTTGCCCACGCCACTGATTGTACCTCCAGTTATAATAATATACTTCATTTTTTATGGGTGGTACAAGTCTTTGAACTAATCCGAAAACCTGTTCAATTTAACAAATATTTATCTCATTATTACCTATAACGTTAAAATTATTTTACAATTCCATTATCCAACGAAAATACTAAAAGACTTTTTGTCTTATATGAATAATGTACCATTAGATTTAAAACACTACACTGAATTTAGTAAATTCTGTTTTCTGGTAAACAGGGTATCGCATCTGTAAGAATCCCTTAAAGCGAGTCATCAAATTCTTGTTTTTAAAATTTGTTAAAAACATAACGTGTAAAAATTTGACGATTTTGCAATTATATAATATAAATTATCTTGTTGTAAATATTTCAAGATTTTTATATTATATCGTTGAGTGACGATTATATTCACCACCCACCATCTTCGGCCGTTTGGAATTATGTAAATAAAAATACAGAAAAATCGGGTATATTAGGGAATGTTTTTAAGTTCTGCAAAAGTCATTTTGTAGACGTTTTATTTTCAATAATACTTCTGCCATAAATATATACACTGTGAGCCGAAATAAAGGAGTACATTTATTAATTGAAAATATGTTTTTTGGGCGATTTATTTTCTTTTTGCAGTGCTAATAACCTAACATGTGCTCAACATGACTGTCAATTTGGAAGCAAAAGTGTTATTTGTTAAAATGTTATTTAATAAAAAATAATTTCGCGAATCCGGTAATTTCAGAAAATTTCCTTTTTACTGAAGTGTTCTGGATAGTTTATCTACCGAAAATGCATATTAGTACAATTTCAATTTTAACTAAGACAGTTTTCATTTGCAACTAGCTCAAATGCACCGTTATATAATTTATTTAGTAAGTCCGACCCTGTACATTATTTTTGCTACCAAATTTACAGTCATGTTAGGTTGTTAGCCCCGCAAAAAGAAAATAAATCGCCCAAAAAGCAAAAAAATGTTCTTTATTTCGGCACAATTTTATAATTTGATCAAAAAAATGCCATAAATAAAACTAGGGTCCTGATGTAATTAAAGGATTAATTCTTGAGCCAATAACATTTCTTGGCATGTAAAGAGAAATATTTATTTAACAAAATCTCACATATAATTTCGCCTTTACATACTGCCAGCAGTTTGAAAACTTCAAAATCAGTAGTTAGTAACACGCGCGATATGTTTGTTGTAATATGGATGGTGTTGAATAGAAAAGAACCAATTAACGTTTTTTTATTCTCACAAAAAGGCGAAGTACCTTAGTTTTGGGGTATTAACCGAAAAACAATTATTTTTTGTCAAGAATAGGTAACTTTCCGACACCAAAAGTAATGATTTTATTTGTAAAATTTTAAATTAACAAGTGGGTTCTTTATTGTAGAATACCATCCTTTTGTTCTCGCTTTGATATTTGAAATTATTCCCATTTTAAATGCCACAAGTAAAATTGATATTAAAACATTAAATACATACTTACCTCCAAAAAACTGATATTTTATCAATGTTGTGAGTTCACAAGGTTCTGTGTCGTTGAGGACCTAATTCACTTTTTATTCGTTTGAAAATTTTGACCCTTTTTAATTTGAATTTGTTACATAGGTTCATTAATGTTGACTGATATTAATTAGTATTGGTTGCAAATGGTACCCCTCATCTCATGAGAATCAACTTCAATTGCTAAGTCACATGCTTTATGGCTTCCTATAGGGTAAATTCTAAAAGTGGTTAAAATTAACAGCCTGCCGATAAATTTGACGAAGTTTCCGCTATTGGAATTGCTTTAATCTATACATAGTCAAGATTCAAATTTCAACATGTATAGTATCCAAGAGTTTTCCGTTAATACTGTAAAGCTTATGCATAAAGACTGGCAAAAATGGGTTAACAGATTGTTAATTCAACATTTTTGCGCACAGAATTGCTGCTTATGATCCTTATTTCCACTGCTACCCAAGATAAATCATCATCAACATCACGCAGTATTGTGGACATGCAGCAATTTCAATGGCGAGCTTTAAAAAACTAAAATATAGAAAAACGATGTCAAATTTGTAGATCAAATACAAAGAGAAAACATGGAATTTTATTAAAAAGTAAGTTTATTGAAATAAAACGCTATACAAAATTATACTTGTCCACTTTATTAAAAATGTCAAGCAAATAAATAAACCATCTTAAGATCTTGGCCTTTCCTTCTTTTCTTTATATAAAGCCAAAAGGGAAACGTTAGCTACTTTAACAACCTGAAAACAAAATAAAAAACACATGTTAATATACTACAAATACCGATAACAAAACATTGAGAAGTTTTATTTGATCAGTTAAAAACAAAATGAAGAATCACTATTTAAATCATAGGATTGGCTCTAAATTTTATCATCATTAAATCACAGAAACAAATATGAAGATATGGTCTTAATTGGATTGAAAAAAAAAAAGAATATTTACTTTAAATCTAACTCCGGGAATATCACCTACAGCATGACCTTTACGACCAAAACCAGCGACGAGAACTTCGTCGTTTTCTTCAATGTGATTTAGACAACCATCTCTAGGTACGAACGCAGTAATTTTTTTACCATTCTTAATTAGTTGTACCCTAACGCATTTGCGGATGGCAGAGTTAGGTTGTTTAGCTTCTACTCCTCTGTAAAATAAATAGATTCATTATCACAACTGTTATATTTATAAACACTAAACATGTAAGAAATAGTTATTTTACCTTGATGATGAGGATAAGAACACATCGCACAGAATTTTCCTGTGATTGGAATCGAAAGCACCCATTCACGAGGAAATTCTGCGCAACGTATTTTATTTTCTTCTTCTTTAACTTTGTAGCGCACATATCAGAGTGTATAGTCGATTAAATCGTCTACCCAATGGTTCAGAGCGCCTTTAATCTAGCATTGTTTTATACATTACACCTATAGCTTATAATAATAAACAATGGTGGTTTCTCAATGCTATATGCAATATATAGATAAATAAAAACAACTTACACTTTTTCTAATACGATTCCTTTAGCGTGAGAGGCTCCTCCAAAAGGATTAGCCTTCCATCTAGTTCCTAAATGTGCCTTTTTGTAATCTTTATCTGCCCATCTTTGGTCCCTACGGTGGTTCACATGTTTTCTAGCAGTTCTTAATCCACGGGGCTTACCTTAAAAATTATATTTGTTAAAACTTTGCCATATATAATTGTATCCATTCTTGAAACTCCGAACTACCCGTTGTAAATTCTTTTAAACTAAATAGACTACTTTGGAAGCGGATGATTTAGGATATAAATTTAATTGACACACTTGATCTAGGCGTTGCTTCAGAGAAGTTGAATTATTTCCGAAAAAATCACAAAACTTCTATAACAAATATATTCTAGCACTGACTCTAGTTATTATTATATAAAAATCATTGAAAATTTTCAAAAAATTTTAAGAATATTCACTAAAACTGAAAAAAACTTACAGAACAACACTCACCCATGTTGACGGCTCTAAAACTTTGACCGGAAAGAATCTACTGTTACCAACAAAACAACTGGAATGGCTTTAGTAACCATATAATTCCCATCGAAGCCAACATAAGGAGATCCAAGTCAATTTCTCACGAACATTTTTATAAATCTCAGCTACTTCATCTTATCTTATCTTTATCACATACGAATTTGAGGCTTAGACCGTAAATAGTAGATGTTAATCTATATAGTATATAGTGATAATTAAGTATAGTAATTGTTACAAAATATTTTCTAGTGCTAACTTTCATTGTTCATCATAGATGCCTCGTAAACACGCCATCTGAATTGTTGGCAGCATTGATTAAAGGTTGGATCGATAAGAAGAAGAGAGTGAAGAGACATATTTTTGACAGTATGACAAGAAAAACGGATTTTTTGTATATTTTTTAAAGAAATTAAGGAATTTTCGGCTTGTGATGCTTATTGGAAGAGTTTATTTTTAATGTCAGAAATATTTTTGATGCATTGAAGCATTTTACTTATTTTTGAAATCATTTTTCAAGGTATTTCATTCATATTTATACTTTTATTTACCAAATACTTGTTTGTTTATTTTTGTTTTGTCAAATACAAAAATAAAAATACGCAATTTCAAAAAATATAAACCCCTTTTTAGGATATAATTAACATGGACATTAGAGATGATGATGATTTTCAAGCATCTCTTGAGCCTATGGTTATTATAAATGACGAAGAAAGTGTAGATGAGGTACAGAATATGTGTGAAGTGGAAAGTTGTTGCATGTTGCGTTTTTTTATGCATGGCAACTTTTTTTTTTTTTGTAGATTACAAAAACAAAGGAATAAGCCACTTTAAACTTGAAAATTTTATTTTTAAACATATTGTGGTATATTATTTTTCAGAATGACATGATATGTTAAAACAACTATCAAGGGTACAATTGTTTAAGAAATTTTTTTTTTCAGAATTATAAGGATGATTTATCTGACTCTGACCCTTCAAGTCAACATAAAGGAGATAATCATGGGCTAATTAATTCTATTGGTCCAGAAATTTCAATCATACCAGTTAGAAAGAGGTCACAATTTGAAATAAGACTATTTGCTCGAGAGTATTCTCCATCTAGAGATGATACTAGCAATAAAGTGCAGAGTATAACAAGGTAACATAATAAAAAACAAAAATATTGCAATGAACTGATTTAACTATTTTTTTTCAAGAAATAGTCGTGAAAAAGTTCGATTAGTATCACAAGATGAAGCTCAAAATGCATCTGAGACATATACAAAAAGAAAATCTAGTCCTTTAGAAAAATGTCCAATATGTAAGAAATATTTTAGGAGAATGAAAACCCATCTTTTAAAACATGAAATATCAAATAAATCACCAGAGGAAAGGTTGTTCTGTACTTTATGCCAGAAAGTATTTAATACACAAAGTAACCTCTTAATACATATGCGAAGTCACACTGGAGATAGACCACATATTTGCGAAATTTGTAACAAGACTTTTTCACAAAGTTGCAATTTGGTGAATCACATGCGAGTGCACACAGGTAATTTAAATCCTCTACTTTTATAAATTCATTATTTATTTCTTTTTTTTAGGTGAAAAACCCTTTAAATGTCCCCACTGTGATCGGGCATTCACCCAATCAGGTAATCTTAACAATCATATTCGACTGCATACTGACGAAAAACCTTTTAAATGCCATTTTTGTGACAAGGCTTTCGTTCAATCGGGTAATCTCAGTTCTCATATTAGAAATAATCACAAATTCGACAATATGCCGTTTCATTCTTTGGCGAGTGTAATGTAGTTTTTTCTAAACTTTTTGAAATATTGGGTGATACTAAAAAAAATGTCCTAGTAATTCAGTTGAAGTCAAAATAATTATTGGTAGGAATTTTCGATCCTGTGCCTAGAAGTAGTTTTAGAATCACACTTTTTTTTGTATTAATTTTGCATATCAGTTTGAGACTGTGTCTCGGTGTAGTAGAGACTGGTATTGATATGTTGGAATAGGCCTTAATATTTTCTTATACTGTACAGGGTGTCCCACGACGAGTTAAAACCGAGGTTAAAACTATCTGTATATGGCAAAAACTTATAGTAAAATCATGAAAATGTCTATGTTTGGGTTTTCGGATACGATCTTTTTAACTAAAATATTTTCAAAGATGGCAGACTTCCAGTTCTACCGGAAGTCGACTGTAACTTTGTTATTTAGAATAGAACACCTTGTATATTAATACATTTTTGAAATCTACGTAAAATTTCAATATAGTTTTGTCTTAGAACTTTTTTCGAAAAATGCATACTTTTTGAGTTATCCATTTTTTTATAAAAAATTTGATGGTTGCAGACCCTTACAAATTATTTTTTTAAGGGAATACCCTTAAAGATATTAAAATGGTTTCTGTTCGGTTGCTTTTAGCAAGGTCAGACGTATTTGAATCTATGTTGAAACATTT
>CAJUYI010002183.1:0-14720 GCA_910591695.1 Galerucella pusilla
AAACAGTTAGTTTCATTTAAAACCATATGATGAGTAGATTCCACGAAGTGAGGGTTTATACAGTTAACTCAGATCAACTATAGTAAACAATGGGAGTACAACACCCTTTTTGGATGCCGGTACCCTATTGCGGAATGAGCTCCAATTTCATATTGGAAGAAATGAGCAAAACAAAAAAAAGATCTGACCACTGGAAAGATCTATTAGGATTTAAACAATCAAATATTCTGTTGGGAGATCAAATCCCTGGAGATCAAATGAATGCCTGTCAAAAAAAAACTGCGGCAATAATTTTAAAAAGGATTCTAACGGGACATTGTCGCCTGAATGGCACCTGAAAAAGCTCAAGATAGTGTAGTAAGAAGAATGTACTTGCGACTTGCACAGAAATGCAGAATATTAGAGCACAACAATTTTGTGGTTGGATGAGATGTCAAAATTTCGAAAACCAGGGAAGCAAACCTCACAAATCCTACCTGAATAACGGACGGTCTTTTCGAGGTCGTAGGCTCTTTTGAATGTTGAGGATGGTTAACACTAGTTCAAATCCATCTACAAGTCTAAGGAAAAAACGATCAGTGACTTTTTCAAAAGGAACGAGAAATGAAAAAGCATTTTGACTTGGAATTATTTTAGAGTTAATATTCTCACTAACGTTCACTAAATAATTGTTAGGTTCGTCGGGTCCGAGGTCAATCTAATTTGATGAACAAGTTTTGTTCCTGAAATCATTGCTAACAGACCAAGTTTCTCTGGAGAAATTTTTACCTCTAGAGATGCGATTTTGATGATAGTTTTGTTTGATGGAGTTTAAACTTTCCCACTACAATATTATTCGATGGTTATTGATATTATCGAGTATGTGAAAATAGTCTGACCATTTTTCAATTGACTAAATGATTCCGTATTTTTGGATGAAGTACCTGTTTCATTAGTAGACCACAGTATTGAATGAACTCATAATTTTATTAGGAAGGTCTGGAATTCAGTCAATATCTTCAGAACGATCGATCCAATAAATTGCTAAACATGTGATGAAATTTGGCAAGGCTGTGTTGAAAAGAGATCGTTGCCAAATAAGTGCGAAGTGATTCACATCATTGGGTATAAAGACGGAGAGGAGACAATAGGAGTAATTTTGTAAAAAAATGATCATTTTCAACGCATGGATAAAAATTAGACAATTTGTTAACTACATTGTACTCTGTGTGCATAATAAGCTTCAAAATATTAATGTGGAACTCTTAATTAGACACCATGCATGTGAAAATTCAAATCTCAACCTTGACTATGTATAGATTAAAATATTTCTAGCAGCGAACACTTCGTCAACTTTAAAGTCATGCCGTTGATTTTTAACCACTAGAACTGACCCTTTATGTAATCTGAAATTTAAGTTTTAGAATTCGAGCTAGTGAATACCTACACGTGCATATTTAGATGAAATAAAAATATGTACCAAACATTTTCGAATGTTAATTAAAGTCACCGCATAAAAATCGCCTGCTGTTAACTTACAGAGCGTCAAGTAAATTTAAAAGTGTCGAAAAAAAATCAACATTTGATTCAGGTGGTCTATAAATACAAATTATATATTAATCGATATTTCTGTAGTAAATTACGGAAAATTTAAAATGTTTTTTCTACTTATAGAAAATTATATTTTAATACAGCCAAGAAGAGTCTTTGCTAGAAGATGGAAATAATATTTCACCGTGAACTGCAACCGTGGAAACCCTAATTCTTTCAAAAACAATTACCTACAACTCAAAGTGAGAGAAGGTTCAGTTCCCATGGACACGTCCAGGGGATTGCATGTTATTAGATCGTTTGTGCTACCTGTTCAAACAAAGCATTTTATGATCGGTAAAATTTTAATATCAATAACTGCGAAAATAAATGTACAACAATAAATTCCAATTTAATATTTATCTAAATATGTTCTAAATAAGTTTTGTTCATTTCAATGTGAGGTAAGTGATTCGCAAATTATCTTCAGTTCTTCGGTATTATAGGAACTTGTTCCTCTGCCTTCGCTTATATTATATATAATCGGGACCCTATTTACCAAATAATTGGTGTCAGGGTATGTGTCTTTAACTAAATGCTCATAAAGTTCTCCCAATTTTTTTTTTTTCGCCATTTTTTTGCTTTCAGCCATGTTTTCCATTTACTTTTTGAAATTTCTGAAATAGTTTTACTCCATATTCGTCTTGGTCTTCCTTTTCTTTTATTTTTAAATAGTTTTGCATACTCTTTCTTGTGTTTTCCATTATTTGATAATGCCCCCACCATCCTGTCATGTCTGTATTCTATAAATTTGAGGATTGTATTCTGCTCTTCTGTGTTTGGTTTAGCACCCACGTTTCACAACCATAAGTTAATATTGGCCTGACAGAACTGGCTGGTATCTCAATTGCCACAAAAGAACTAACCAGGAGAGGAATTTCTGGCAAAACCATAATAATCTGCACTGATAGTAGACAAGCCCTATTAGCCTTGAACAGACAACGTGTTATATCGAGGCTAGTACTAGAGTGCCACCAAGATTTAGCTGACGTCTCGGCAGATAACAACATTATCCTGAGGTGGGTTGAAGGGCACGACAGGAGTAAAGGAAATCGCATTGCTGATTCTTTAGCCAGGGAAGCCACTGGACTAAAAATTCTAGGACCCAGTGACACCTACGGCCTAACGACTTCGACAATTGCGGAACTAGCCAAACGTTACACCCATGCTTAATCCCTTAAGATATGGGATGGAATCAAAGGATGCAGTTTTGCCAGGATCACCCTGGGCGACCCTCGGAAGCTGGCGTCGAAGAAATATTTGGCGATGACCAGGAAAAACCTACGTTTAACAGTAGGATTTCTGACTGGTCACTGTCAACTAAGTAAACACCTCCATACTATGGGGCTAGTGGACACACCTCTATGCAGGATGTGTGAACAGGAAGATGAAACTGTCAGGCATGTCTTATGCGAGTGTCCGGAGTTATCGTCAATAAGAGAGTGTGTGTTCGGTGAGTGTTGGCCTACACCTGCCGATATGAAGGAGATGTCTCCCAGTGACCTGTCCACCTTCCTGAGAAGGACAGGATGGACAATGACCTAGGAGGACAACTCCTCGGGAGGATGTACAATGGGTCACATGTGGCCTAAGTGCTGTGAGCCTACACACTCACCCTCCCTACTCTACAGATACAGATATAGATATTGGCCTATATATAGCTTTAAGTATTTTTATCTTGGTATCTATGGATATTCCTTAATTGTTTATGAATATTTTGTTTATCGTATAGTAGAGTTTTATTGTTTTTTCTATTTTTCCTCAATTTCTGCTTTTTGTGTTCCGTGTTGAGCGATAATTATTTCCCAGTATTGAAATGTTATCACTTGTTTTACAACCTGTCCTTCTATTTCTTTTGTTTTCATTCACAACCATCTCGTTTTTAACTATTCCTTATTGTTTATGTGATCCCTTTTGGTCAATATAATAAGTTAACAATAATATTTGAATAAAAGACATAAATTTCCTTGAAGCTAATTTCAATAAATCATAAGAACGTTGAATCGTTACATAAATAGAAGTAGGAAGGTCGCACGTACGAAGTCAAGTTCAGAGCGTGAAATAAACATAAATAGTATTATTTATATTTACTTATGATGAACTTGACTTGTCGTATAAATATGCAAACGACAGTGTTTTAAAAACCACTATTAATATTAGTGTTAATGTCAATGTGAATTTAAGAATATGAATATCACAATTCATAAGTAATAGGTAGTATAATGTATAGTAGTAAGAAATAAATAGAACGTATCCCAGTGCTACGGGTAGTAGTTTTATTCCTGTAAGATGACCCTGCGAGTGACCAGCAACACCATCAGTTGAGAGGCCGATCCACGTCGAATACCACCCCTTAACAACCACATTATACTATGTTGTGTTTCAGATCTTCGTTAGCTCCCGCAAAAATAATTATATCGTCAGCAAATGCAAATAAAAAATATGATCTTGTGTGCTTCTTCCTTTCCTAAAGCCACTTTGCGACTCATCCAACGTATTTTCTATTTAGTCTGTTATTTGTTCAAATATTTTCCCCAAACTCTCCTTTTTTATATCTAATAAGAATAGTAACACTAATAAGTAGGTAAATGTATCAATTTTTGCAATTTTTCGAGACCGAAGTGAACGTTTAAATTAAATTTCAACAATTATGTACATATTAAACTTGTGTTCCAACCATGCAAATAAAATATAAATACT
This sequence comes from Galerucella pusilla, assembly GCA_910591695.1. Lineage (NCBI taxonomy): Eukaryota > Metazoa > Arthropoda > Insecta > Coleoptera > Chrysomelidae > Galerucella > Galerucella pusilla. The sequence goes on from CAJUYI010002183.1 coordinate 4,270, forward strand.
TACACCATGTGTAATACGGAAGTCGCATTTAAGTAGTTCAAATTTGGCATTTCTTCGAGCCCGGTATTGACTATTCTCCTGAAAAATAAATTAAAGAATTAAAAAACAATATTTTACAAATGATTCAATTTCAATAATCATACTGCCAAATTCCATTTTGCGTATTCAACAAACTTAACATTTGTTAATTTTTTTTGGATCAAGCAATATTGGATGAAAATGCAACTGTAACGGTAGAGACAGCAGTGCCATTTGTTTAGTTGGCACAATGTATCGTGGTTCCCATCAGAGAGCCAATTAAGACGCAGGAAAACCTGCATCATTAATCTCGCATAAGGAAGTTGCAAATATATTGTTTGCTTCCCAAAAAATATGTAGGCTTGTACTATGCAGTACATCTCTTTTTTGCGACAGTGGCTTTTGGTGGACATGGTTGTGCTTTCGGTACAATATTCTGACTCTAGCTCTACATACACCAATCAAAACGCGGTCTCGAGTGTTTTTATACACTTTCCCGACCGTTGTCTCAATGTATTTCTGTAAACTTCACGACTGTGGTCTGTAAAATGTTTTCGGCACAGTTTTTCGTTTGCTACTTTTTCGGCGCGCTATAATACCATGGAAATTAAAGTGAAGAAGGTTGAATTGGCGTGAAACTGAACTGTTTCTTGCTGTCCTGTCCCTGTATGGAGGATTTGTGGTTATAGTAGCATGGTATAAGATCTCTGTATCTGTAAGAATTTGAAGGGTGGGTGACCCCCACGGCACTTAGGCCACAATTGGCCCATTGTGCATCCTTCCGAGGTTCAGACTTCCTTCTGGAAGTAAGGTCGCCGGAAGTAAGCTCCCTCATGTTGGCTTGTGTTAGCCTGTACTCGCCGAATACGGAAAACCTAAATTGAGAGAGTGTCGGACATTCACAAAGAATGTGTTCGACAGTCTCATCTTCCTGTTCACATCCTCTACATAGTGAAGTGTCTGACAGACCCAGTCTGTAGAGGTGTTTTCGTAGGTGGCAGTGACCGGTCAGAATACCCGTGGCTGTCCGAAGGTTCTGTCTGTTCATAGTCACGTATTTTTTGGCTACTTTGCTGTCCGGGTACTGCAGCAGTTCCTTGGCAAGCCTGCAACCTTCTGCATCATCCCATCTACCCTTAAACTTATCAAGGGAGTGTTCCTTTATTAGGTATGGTATAAGATGCTTGACATCGACTCACAGAAAGATGGGATTGCATTCATTATGATAACAATATTTTGAGCTGCTTGGTTTGCAGGTGTCAGGTTCCTCTACACATTCAGTGGAAGTCAAGAGCAATACTTTTAGTACACGAGAAACAGAGTTGGCATTTGATGACTCGCATCTGCGATTCAGTCCGTGAGAAAAATAATCAATCCTTTGGAGAGGGTTAGAGCATTCTTCAGCATTTCTTAGATTCGATTCTGGTTGGTCCTGGAGGCAAAAAATTCATACAAAAGTGCGATGCATACCTCGCGGCTATCACCGGTGACATTTTGAGTTTTTGTTTGGAGAACTTCAATGTCAATTATCATTGAAATTTTGAGAATGCTTCAAAATACTTGGATTAGTCTTTCAGGATCTCGTTGGTTTTCAGAAGATTGAAGCAGTTTTTGGGTGAAAGGATTCAAATATTTGATACGGCTCTATTTATATTTTGAGCCTTGGCTCACCAAGTGCTTACAGTCTTTTTAACCATTAAGAACGTTTTGCCATTAAGTATAACTTGTGTCATCTACAGTGAAATTTTAGTCTCATTGAAAAAATGGAATTAACTAACATTTTCGTGCGATGATTTTTTTTACGACTTTTGACGTGCATCGATCAACTCACTTCGACTTCTGGCGATGAAGTCCCATCCTTGGCCACTGTGAAACGCTGGTTTAACGAATTTAATCGTGGCCGCAGTTCGCTCGGGGACAAAAGTTGTGAAGGTCGTCCAAAATCAGTTGTTCTGCCACAAAACATCGATGCTGTGCACAAAAGGATAAAGCAAGATCGACTTGTGACATATTGCGAGATAGAGGCATCTTTGGGCATTAGTATGACAAGCATCAATAAGATATTGCATGGACATTTAGCTGTTAAAATGATTTGTTCGCGTTGGATTTGACAAAAGCTCAAAAAAATGCTCGTGTCAATTGGTGCAAAGAAATGCTCAAGAAATACAATCGCGCTGCATCAAAAGCTTTGTATAACATCTACACAGGTGATGAATTTTAGATCTGTTCATATAAGCCCGAAACAAAACAGCAATCCACTGTATGGGTCTTCCAGGACGAGCCCAATCCGACAAAAGTGGTTCGTGCGCGAAGCACCTCGAAGAAAATGATCGCTTGTTTCTTCGGAATAACTGGACATGTGGCAGTCGTGCCGTTAGGGCAACGTAGAACGGTGAATTCTGAATGGTACACAACCATTTGTTTGCCAGAAGTGCTTCGTGAAATACGAAAAAACAGCCGGCAACGAAGGATCATTCTTCATCATGACAATGCCATTTCTGACACATCGGCTAAAACAACCACCTATTTGACTGACCAAAACGTCGAATTGACGGTTCATCCCCCGTAGAGCCCTGATTTGGCACCAAATGACTTCTTTTTATTTCCGCATATCAAGAATAAATTACGTGGCCAACGTTTTTCGGTGCCTGAAGAAGCTGTTGATGCATTCAAAAACCATGTTTTGGAGGTACCTCAATCGGAATGGAAAAAGTGTTACTAAAATTAGTTCGTGCGCATGCAAAAGTATATTGATAATCATGGAGAATACTTCGAAAAACAATAAAGCGATTTTTAATAATAAATTACTGTCTTTTCATTATTAGACTTGAAATATAAATAGCCACTGTAGTTGCCGATTTGGAAGCAGATTTCCATATGGACGATTTGGAACTCCGAGCAAGGAGTTCTTCGTTAACCTGAATGGCGATGAACTGTTTGCGGGTAGAGTCAGCGTTAAAAGAAATCGATGCAGCGAAGGAGTTAACGACTTCCGAATAAACATAAAAAGATTAAGATTGGATGCCAGAGGGATTTGCCCGGTTTGAAAAATTGGCATATAATTTGGCTTGACTGTCCTCGATTTATTTGGTCCTTATTATCAGAGGAAGTTTCTCAGGAGAAAAAATTATTCTGGGGATTCCTTCTTGGGTTAGTATAATTTCTGACAGAGGACTATTGTGCGTAGAAGTGCTGTAAGATGGCCGGAACCATGGTAATCAATGACGTTATAAATAAAACTAATTGTTCCTAATTCATTTCACTATTTTTTGATGAAAAAATATTGAAAATCTGAGATATTATATTGATGTATTGACTTATCGTCAGAATAACAGAGGTTACTCTGGATATGATGCCTATCTGATGTTTAATATTTTGCATTCGCATTTGTAATTGACTTAATATGAATCATTAGGAGAATGAACGAGATATGGTATAACAAATGATGAAGCTTGGGTATTATTAGCTATATGGGGGATATCCTGGATATGTTTCTTCCATTTGAAAACATTATAACTATGCAATGATATAGGAAACTGATGAAAACTATATCTGCTACAATTATTACACGAGTTTCGAATAGTGGATTCATTTGTTCATTCACGTCTTCATATAATGGTTCTCTAATTATTCAAGAGACTCTATAGTTTCCTATTCTTATTACAAATAATGTAGTACCTACTTCCAGTTATATTTCAATGATTGTTTGGTGCCAAGAACATGTTTTGCGTAATTCGCATATGGATTGTCTAAATGTGCTATCCTTGATAAAACTGTTCACGGATCTCATTCCTAGTAGATTTTGATATTGTTAGAATATCATACAAACATATTTCATTTCACATTTTATCAATTTGAATGGAACTTGAAATTTGTTTGCAGTCTTAATCTTCAAAATATTGACTGTTCAGTTGTTGAGTTTTCTCGTTAGTCAGATAGGTTTAGGTTAGGTTTGTGGTGAGTGGGTTTATAAGGCACTCCACTGCGACTGACAGTGAGTCTAATGTGGCTCACCCCTATTTGGATTTCACCAAACAAATTCAGCTTCTTAACAAAGCCGATAAGTTTATTTGGTGAATGATATTTCAGGTCCGAGGGCGAGAGAGAGGCCCTGCCAAACATCAGATACCTGATTCGAGCCACGGCGGGCAGGTACAAATTATATGCTCTGCTGTTTTATCATCTTCCCGACTAAGACGCATCTTCCGACAGTCCAAGTCTCAGCATATGATGATTCAGATGACAGTGGCCTGTTGAAAGGCCTGTTAGACAACGTAGGTCATGCCTGCTATAGTCTAACATTTGTTTGAAGACATTTTTCGACGGATGTATAAAAGCCTTCGAATGAACCAATCCTGGTAAATTATGCTAGAAGTCTAAAGCTCTTCTTGCTGTCCAGGTATGTAGTGTTTAAGAGAGGAACCGCGGAGGGAAACCCTTGCTAAGTGACAACGGAGATGAGATGGTTTAACGTCGGTTGCACACTGGACGAAGGCAACGTAGGTAAAGGACGAAGGACGAAGGCAACGTAGTCAGGCAAGAGTGAGGGATAGGATAGCGTTCCATATCGGAGGGCAGAGAATCAACCCAGCAACGACGCTAAAGTATTTAGGCATTTTCTTGGACCATCAAGGTAAATTCGGGCCACACATTAAAAATGCCTGTAACAAAGCAGATGAGAGATGTGGGAAATTAAGTAGGCCAATGCCAAATATAGGAGGTCCTAGCAGCTCGAAAAGAGTGATGCTCTATGGAGTAGTTCAATCCATCCTGCTATATGGAGCCCCGGTGTGGTATGGGGGGACAAATATAGCAAGATATAGAGATGTAATGTGTGTATCCTACTATGGATACTTGGTGCATTAGAAGTGTGGAAGGGCCTCTGACTAGGTGGTGTTGCCGGTCACTTGGTGTGTCGTCTCACAGGAATAAAACAACTACTGGAATCATCGGGACATGTTCTCTTTAATACCTTACTTTACTATTATACATTAACTCACTTATTACTAGTATTAGTTAGAATATTAATTAAAAAGGATTACGATGAATAGACTACATTTAGAATAATTTAGAATCAATCAGAATGAATTAGAATGAATGTTAAAACACTTTCGTTTAATATATTTATACGACGAGTCAAGTTCACCGTTTTGTAAACATAAACAATTATGTTTACACACTCTGAACTTGACATCATACGTGAGACCTTTCTGTTTTCATATATGTAAACGATTCATGCTATATCGACGTTAGATTCAAGGGAATTTATGTCTTTAATCATAATAATACCATAATGATAATTTAAATAATTAATAAATAATATTTCGGCCAAAAGGCATCACAGAGACATGATGGTAAGATCTCAAAGGAGAGCTTTACTGAGAGTAGCTAGTACGTACAGAACTGTATCTGCCGAGGCTATCCAAGTGATTACTGGTGTTCCACCAATATACCTGCTAGCTTGGGAACGTAAAGAGATACATGACTTGGAAGAAATTATAGAAAGTCAAAAGGAGAAGCAGAGAGAAAAAACCATTGGAAGGTGGCAGGTAGAATGGGATAGGAACACTACTAAAGCACAATGGACTAAAGTGCTGATCCCGTCAATCAAGAAATGGGTAAGCTGCAAACACAGACAGCTGAACTACTGGTTTTCCCAATTTCTGACAGGACATGGGTCCTTTAACTCATACCTACATAGAATAGGAAAAAGGGACAGAAATGATTGTAGTGAATGCGACACGGAGGACAATGCGAGACACTCTATCTTTGAGTGTAAAAGATTCCATCAAAAGAGAGTTTTCTTGGAGCTAGAAATTGGAGATGAACTAAAACCGGAGAATGTAATAGAAAAAATGGCGGAGAGTGAGGAAAATTATCACAAGATTATAAAACATATCTCGGATATAATTAGGATGAAAGAGGAAGATGGAAGGGGAAGATAGGCTACCAGCAGTGTACCTGACGCAAACTAGCAATAGTGGTACCAGGAGCACTGTATGGAAAGGAGGTGGAATGTTTAGTGGGTAGGGCCATTAGGAGTCCCACATGTAGTGGTTGCAAATGGCTGCGGGCATTTGGTTCAACTACACGTGCGTAAATGCAGTTCAACCACCCCCCCAAAAAAAAAAAAAAGGTCATGTCTGCTACAGTCTAACACTTGTTTGAATACATTTTTCGACGGATGTATAAAAGCCTTCGAATGAAACAATTCTGATAAATTATGCCAGAAGTCTAAAGCTCTTCTTGCTGTCCAGGTATCTAGTGTTTAAGAGAGGAACTGCGGAGGGAAACCATTGCTAAGTGACAACGGAGATGAGATGGTTTAACGTCGGTTGCACACTGGACGAAGGCACTGATCCCGAGCCATAACGAGTGGTTGAGCTGCAAGCATTCGAGTACCAGTTATTATGTGTAAGCTGACCGGACACGGAAGTTTTAGGACCTTTCTGCACAAAATCGAAGAAGTGGACTCAGATAACTGTGTGTACTGTGCTCAGATAATTGATCCCGAGCACACAATATCAGCGTAAACAGGTGGCACACCAAAAGACAAAATATGCGAATAAGAATGGCGGAACCAGTATCCACAAAGGGTCTGTTAACATGGATGTTGATAAGCAAGGGGAACTGGAAAGCTGGTGAAATATTTATCACTGGAATAAAGGGAAAAAGGCGAAAGACGAACGGCAGGGCGAGAGATAAGGAGTACAGAAAAATAAAGAATCCTTTGGCCTGATGTGATATCTCATAAGACGGTCCTGGGCCATGTGGGTATGCTCGTAGGGGGTGGTTTTAGTGAGTATTAGGAGTCTCACACTATCGAGGAAGAGGAAAACCTGTACCCGGTGCGCATAAAGCGTTTTCATCCAAAAAAGTATCTAGTGTTTGTTTGGCAAAACTTATTGCGATGTCAATAGTGGGCTCTGGTCCGATAGAAACACGTGCGGCACCTTCCCTTGCAAAGCACAAACTAGAGGTAGCCTTGGTAGCCACAGGGATCTGTTCTTGGTCCGTTATTACGGAACATTTTCTAGGACCCCTAACTAAAGATTGAAGTATCAGAGGGTTTTAAAATTATTGGCTTCGCTGATGATATAGCCGTTGTGGCGTCCGGGAGTAATAAAGAGATCTTGGATAACAGGATCCAAGAAACAATAGGGAAAATTTGACGCTGGTTACAGGTAAAAAACATATGGAGATGGCCTCTGAAAAGACGGAGGTAACAGTGTTATATGGCTCTCGAAGAAAGGAACTAAATGAAGTTTGCATTCCACTGAGCAAACACCAGGAATAGGGCTATCCTTCATAAAACAAGTGAAGGAAACTGCAGTGATAGAGCAGCGAAACTAAGCAGGATATTGCCAAATATTGGGGGACCATCGACGGCTAAAAGAATAATGCTGTGGGGAGTGACTCTTTTATCGTTCTTTATGGTGCACCTGTTTGGAAAGATGCGATGCTTATCGCTAAATATAAGGACCAGATGGGTGAAAGCGCAGAGGAAGATGTTACTAAAAGTAGCGTCTGCCTATAAAACCACGTAGAGTGGGGCACTACAGATAATAACAGGGATCCCTCCGATAGAGCTGTTGGTCATGGAGAGAAGCGAGATCCATAACCGGGGACGAGAAAACAAAAGCGCGGGAGAAAACGAGACACGTGAAAAGTTAAATGATATAGATGGAACAATGGAGAGGAGAGAATGTGGACAAGTGAAATCATAAGGGATACGGAGAAGTGCTCGAACTGCAAACATCGGGTACTAGATTACTTTCGGTCGCAGGTATTAACTGGATAGCTTGTTTCAGTGTGATATATGGACATACGAAAGGACAAATATGGAAAGTAAACTGGGTCAGAAAATCACCAAAGAAAATTTTGTAGATATGATGGTTTCAAACGAAAAGTCCTACGAATGTGTTAGGGGATACGTGAGATCGGTCATGGCGAAGAAAGAACAGGAAGAGAGGCAAAGAAGAGTATTGGGATGAGAGCAGATTTTAAGTCCTTGGGCTCTGACGTTATACTCGCAGGAGTAGATCCAGAGCTTCGGGATGATGCGAAAGGTGAGACCTAAATTTTATAAAAATCCAATTATTCTTGATAACGTTAGCTGCAGCGCTACAGGAAAGTTGAAATAAAAAACATAAGTAAGGTTTTGTTTAATTTCTTGATATAAGAAACAAGAATTATTGATTTTTGCACTCGTTACACAATAGTACATTAAGTACAGTGTCAAAAACGTTAATTTAGTCACGAGTTTTCTGAATGGAACAAATGACTTAAGATATGACTAGGTTCTTACTATTCTTTTTCTACGCTCCCAGATGACATACAATGAAATCATTGGAAAATCAAATGACACAGAACTACAAAATTATCACGGAATATTGAATAGAAATTACAGAAGTTACACTTACTGTGACCGTTAAAAAACAAAAGGTAAACGTGATAAATGTGACGTTTCGTGAATGTCAAACCCGTGTTTCAGATGCGGTTTTAGTAACGGAAGTAGCAAAACAACAACTTGTTGATGATAGACTTTTACATGCAATGGCAAATAGATAGCGAGGGTTTGAAGCAAACTTCAGCCATGTAAAATATTTGTCAAGTTTCCTATTTTATACCGCGTCATAAGTTTCCATTCCATTTTTTCGAAACGTTTCCATGCTCATATCCATATTTATTCCTTGTGTAGGACAAAAATGCAATTTATACGTTGAATATAGTGCAACTGTAGGCTATATTCTGCTCAATTTATTATGAACAGATTCCAAAGAGTAGGTACGAGAACATCGCTTTTATATTGTGCACTTTCATCTTTATTATGGTCGATATGTTTGTGATATGTGCATTATAAAGCTTTTGGTTTCGGGCAGGCAAATTATTTGTAGGGTGCGAAGGGACTAATTGTTTAACCACGAAGCTTTTAGGCGTGTGTCGTTTGAGAAGTGTACATGGGCGTCCTTTAAAATTGTGAAAAATAATTTGGATACATGTGAAATTTGAATTGCAGAAAAAAAGATTGGATGTTATCCTCTCCAGAGATCAGTTAAACTCGGTATCCAGCAAGAAGATGTTGAACTGATGCTATTACTCTATCATCTGGGCACAAGTGAGTTACTTTGTAGTACACCGTTCATTCTCGTTTCTACAGCTTCATCAATAAGGTTACGTCGTTACGTTACGTCGTTCTTACCAACTTCTTTTGGATAATTGAGTTAGCTGCAAGAGATTCATATAAGCTTCTGAATTCCCACACGATCTGGTAAAACTGGTTTGTACTTCTAGAGTGCTTTGAGGCCTAAAAAAGCCTGACAGTTCTATTGATAGTCACAGGTTAATGGTTGATATTATTGCAACGGCACACATTCCGATTTGGACGTGTTTTGACTTCATTTTTCAGTTAAATTTATCTCACATTTTTCACTTTTCAGCTCGGGGAATCTATCGGCAGGGAATTTCGAAGTATTTTTGGCAAAGAATTTTGAAGTAATGGATGTATTGAAAATTAAGAAAAAAATATATCATGTAGATTAATGTTGAACTTAGAGTTCTCATTGAATAAAAACTTTGAAATGCTAACCAAATTTTGTTGAAAAAAATATGAAAAATACACATATTAGGCAAAGTTTAAGCCCTTGTAAAGAATTAAACATGGATTGAATGGAAAAACTAATTTATAAGGGGTCTAATTTGAAGCTTTATGAATACTATATAAAAATCTCAGAATCCTCAAATTACTTATGATCGTACAATTCCTTATTGAAATTCGGTTGCTACCACTAAAATATAGGATAAAAATGGACCGCTTGGCTACCTACATGTTGCGGAGCTTTCATATTTCTAATAAAATTTTCGTTATGTGAACTTAAACGTGAGGACGTAGGGAAACAACAAAATATACAAAGCATAATTGTGCAAGGTAGAATTTGGTAGATGGCCCTTAAGAACTTTTTCATGTCATTTCTTGTATACCTTAAAAGGTTTCCAGCTAACAAACTAACTTTTACGTTTAAATAAAAGAATCCTGGTCAACTTATCAATTTTATTCAAAAAATGTTTATTTTATATTCGAAAATCGCGATCTTTCATAGCAAGATTACACATAATATGAATGTATTTGGAGTTCTTCCTTCCCAACCCATCTTATTTCCGACCGTTCAATTAAGAAGCAAGAACTACCGTTTGACTTTGACATTTAATTCAATATCCGGGAGGCGAATAGGGGATTTTTCGGGAATACTCGAGCGAGGTAGTTGAAGATATGAGAGATACCTCAGACCTAGGGTAGGCGATCAGATAAGTAAAAAAAAATCGATAGACTGAAATACTCGAGCGCGTCAGATTGAGATATTGGGGGTTGATATAAGTGTTTTAAGACTAAATTTAACTAATCTGACGATAAGTCCTTGACGCCGCCGAGTTAT
>CAJUYI010002183.1:15993-50379 GCA_910591695.1 Galerucella pusilla
TCTCATTCCTAGTAGATTTTGATATTGTTAGAATATCATACAAACATATTTCATTTCACATTTTATAATGTGAATGGAACTTGAAAATTGTTTGCAGTCTTAATCTTCAAAATATTGATTGTTCAGTTGTTGAGTTTTCTCGTTAGTCAGATAGGTTTAGGTTAGGTTTGTGGTGAGTGGGTTTATAAGGCACTCCACTGCGACTGACAAGAGTCTAATGTGGCTCACCCCTATTCAGATTTCACCAAACAAATTCAGCTTCTCAACAAAGCCGATATTTTGGTGAATGATATTTCAGGTCCGAGGACGAGAGAGAGGCCCTGCCAAACATCAGATACCTAATTCGAGCCACGGCGGGCAAGTACAAATTATATGCTCTGCTGTTTCATCATCTTCCAGACAAAGACGGCGAGTCGGATCTTCCGACAGTGCAAGTTTTAGCATATGATGATTCAGATGACAGTGGCCTGTTGAAAGGCCTGTTAGACAACGTAGGTCATGCCTGCTATAGTCTAACATTTGTTTGAAGACATTCTTCGACGGATGTATAAAAGCCTTCGAATGAACCAATCCTGGTAAATTATGCCAGAAGTCTAAAGCTCTTCTTGCTGTCCAGGTGTCTAGTGTTTAAGAGAGGAACTGCGGTTTTAGGACCTTTCTGCACAAAATCGAAGAAGTGGACTCAGATAACTGTGTATACTATGCTCAGATGGTTGATCCCGAGCACACAATATCAGCGTGTACAGGTGGCACACCAAAAGACAAAATATGCAAATGAGAATGGCGGAACCAGTATCCACAAAGGGTCTGTTAACATGGATGTTGATAAGCAAGGGGAACTGGAAAGTTGGTGAAAGGTTTATCACTGGAATAAAGGGAAAAAGGCGGAACACGAACGGCAGGGCGAGAGTACAGAAAAATGTACAGAAAAATGAAGAATCCTTTGGCCTGATGTGATGTCTGATAAGACGGTCCTGGGCCATGTGGGTATGCTCGTAGGGGGTGGTTTTAGTGAGTATTGGGAGTCTCACACTATCGAGGAAGGGGAGAACCTGTACTCGGTGCGCATAAAGCGTTTTCACCCAAAAAAGTATCTAGTGTTTGTTTGGCAAAACTTATTGCGATGCCAATAGTGGGCTCTGGTCCGATAGAAACACGTGCGGCACCTTCCCTTGCAAAGCACAGACTAGAGGTAGCCTTGGATTAGACTAACCCCAAACCAAAATCGCTTTAGAGAAGTGATGGTTATGGCGGTAGAGGAAGTATATAGGTTAGGTTAGGTTTGTGGTGAGTGGGTCTATAAGGCCCTCCACTGCGACTCACAAGAGAAAGTATATAAGTGAAAGGAATAATGCTAAGTATTGTAAGTGACAGGAGACAGAGATGGTGTGTACTGATAACAGTAGATGTCAGGAATGCCTTCAATTCTGTATCAGTAAAGTACATATTGCAAGAACTTAAGGATAGAGGTATCCCGAGATATCTACAGAACATAATAGTGGAATACTTCAAAGGAAGGAGGATAGAGTTAGAGCAGGGGGACTATTACAATGTTACGGCGGGGATACCACAGGGATCTGTTCTTGATCCGTTATTATGAAACATTTTCTATGACCCCTAATAAAAGATTTAAGTATCAGAGGGTTTTAAACTTATTGGCTTCGCCGATGATATAGCCGTAGCGGCGACCGGGAGTAATAAAGAGATCTTGGATAACAGGATCCAAGAAATAATAGGGAATATTTGACGCTGGTTACAGAAAAAACATATGGAGATGGCCCCTGAAAAGACGGAGGTAACGGTGTTATATGGCCCTCGAAGAAAGGAACTAAATGAAGTTTGCATTATACTGAGCAAACACCAGAAATACCTGGGAATAGGGCTATCCTTCATAAAACAAGTGAAGGAAACTGCAGTGATAGAGCAGCGAAACTAAGCGGGATATTGCCAAATATTGGGGGACCATCGACGGCTAAAAAAATAATGCTGTGGGGAGTGACTCTTTTTATCGTTCTTTATGGTGCACCTGTTTGGAAAGATGCGATGATCATCGCTAAATATAAGGACCAGCTGGTGAAAGCGCAGAGGAAGATGTTACTAAGAGTAGCGTCTGCCTATAAAACCACGTTGAATGAGGCACTACAGATAATAACAGGGATCCCTCCGATAGACCTGTTGGTCATGGAGAGAAGCGAGATCCATAAGCGGGGACGAGAAAACAAAAGCGCGGGAGATAACGGGACACGTGAAAAATTAAATGATATAGATGGAACAATGGAGAAAAGGGAATGTGGACAAGGGAAATCATAGGGGATACGGAGAAGTGGTCGAACTGCAAACATCGGGTACTGGATTACTTTCGGTTGCAGGTATTAACTGGATAGCTTGTTTCAGTGTGATAGATGAACATACGAGAGGACAAATATGGAAAGTAAACTGGGTCAGAAAATCACCAAAGAAAATTTTGTAGGTATGATGGTTTCAAACGAAAAGTCCTACGAATGTGTTAGGGGATACGTGAGATCGGTCATGGCGAAGAAAGAACAGGAAGAGAGGCAAAGAAGAGTATTGGGATGAGAGAAGATTTTAAGACCTTGGGCTCTGACGTTATACTCGCAAGAGTAGTTCAAGAGCTTGGGGATGATGCGAAGGGTGAGACCTGAATTTTATAAAAATTTAATTGTTCTTGATAACGTTATCTGCAGCGCTACAGGAAAGTTGAAATAAAAAACATGAGTAAGGTTTAGTTTGATTTCTTGAAATAAATAACAAGAATAATAATTAATTTTTGCACTCGTTACACAATAGTACATTAAGTATAGAGTCAAAAACGTTAGTTTAGAGTTTTCTGAATGGAACGAATGACTAAAGATGTTTTCGGCACTAGGTGCTTACTATACTTTTTTTACGCTCCTAGGAAAAAAAAACAATAATTATATTATTTTGATGACAAGATGACATACAATGAAATCATTGAAAAATCAAATGATACAGAACTACAAAATTATCACGGAATATTGAATATAAATTACAGAAGTTACACTTACTGTGACCGATCAAAAACCAAAGAGAAACGTGATAAATGTGACGTTTCGTGAATGTCAAACCCGTGTTTTAGATGCGGTTTTAGTAATGGAAGTAGCAAAACAACAGTTTGTTGATGATAGACTTTTACAAGCAATGGCATATAGATAGCGAGGGTTTGAAGCAAATTTCAGCCATGTAAAATATTTTTCAAGTTCCCTATTTTATACCGCGTCATAAGTTTCCATTCCATTTTTTCGAAACTTTTCCATGCTCATATCCATATTTATTCCACGTGTATGACAAAAATGCAATTTATACGTTGAATATAGTGCAACTGTAGGCTATATTCTGCTCAATTTATTATGAACAGATTCCAAAGAGTAGGTACGAGAACATCGCTTTTATATTGTGCACTTTCATCTTTATTATGGTCGATATGTTTGTGATATGTGCATTATAAAGCTTTTGGTTTCGGGCAGGAAAATTATTTGTAGGGTGCGAAGGGACTAATTTTTTAACCAAGAAGCTTTTAGGTGTGTGTTGTTTAAGAAGTGTACATGGGCGTCCTTAAAAATTGTGGGAAATAATTTAGATACATGTGAAATTCGAATTGCAAAAAAAAGATTGGATGATATCCTCTCCAGAGATCAGTTAGACTCGGTATCCAGCAAGAAGATGTTGAACTGATGCTATTACTCGATCATCTGGGCACAAGTGAGTTACTTTGTAGTACACCGTTCATTCTCGTTTCTACAGCTTCATCAATAAGGTTACGTCGTTACGTTACGTCGTTCTTACCAACTTCTTTTGGATAATTGAGTTAGCTGCAAGAGATTCATATAAACTTCTGAATTCCCACACGATCTGGTAAAACTGGTTTGTACTTCTAGAGTGCTTTGAGGCCTAAAAAAGCCTGACAGTTCTATTGATAGTCACAGGTTAATGGTTGATATTATTGCAACGGCACACATTCCGATTTGGACGTGTTTTGACTTCATTTTTCAGTTAAATTTATCTCACATTTTTCACTTTTCAGCTCGGGGAATCTATCGGCAGCGAATTTCGAAGTATTTTTGGCAAAGAATTTTGAAGTAATGGATGTCTTGAAAATTGAGAAAAAAATATATCATGTAGATTAATGTTGAATAAAAACTTTGAAATGCTAACCAAATTTTGTTGGAAAAAATATGAAAAATACACATATTAGGCAAAGTTTAAGCCCTTGTAAAGAATTAAACATGGATTGAATGGAAAAACTAATTTATAAGGGGTCTTATTTGAAGCTTTATAAATACTATATAAAAATATCAGAATCCTCGAATTACTTATGATCGTACAATTCCTTATTAAAATTCGGTTGCTACCACTAAAATATAGGATAAAAATGGACCGCTTGGCTACCTACATGTTGCGGAGCTTCCATATTTCTAATAAAATTTTCGTTATGTGAACTTAAACGTGAGGACGTAGGGAAACAACAAAATATACAAAGCATAATTGTGCAAGGTAGAATTTGGTAGATGGCCCTTAAGAACTTTTTCATGTCATTTCTTGTATACCTTAAAAGGTTTCCAGCTAACAAACTAACTTTTACGTTTAAATAAAATAATCCTGGTCAACTTATCATTTTTATTCAAAAAATGTTTATTTTATATTCTAAAATCGCGATCTTTCATAGCAAGATTACACATAATATGAATGTATTTGGAGTTCTTCCTTCCCAACCCATCTTATTTTCGACCGTTCAATTAAGAAGCAAGAACTACCGCTTGACTTTGAAATTTAATTCAATATCCGGGAGGCGAATAGGGGATTTTTCGGGAATACTCGAGCGAGGTAGTTGAAGATATGAGAGATACCTTAGACCTAGGATAGACGATCAGATAAGTAAAAAAAAATCGATAGACTGAAATACTCGAGCGCGTCAGATTGAGATATTGGGGGTTGATATAAGTGTTTTAAGGCTAAATTTAACTAATCTGACGATAAGTCCTTGACGCCGCCGAGTTATAGGGTCGCGAAATTGTGAAAAAACGTTAATCCGGCATTCACGAGCTCGATTTTTTATTTTTTATTTTGAAGAATATAATCTAAAACTTACTAAAAATACAAAATCTGCCGGTTTCCGCATGACCGGAAGTGTGGAGGAGCCATTTCGTCTTCCGAAAAACGCGTTGCGGCATATAAGTCGCGAACGATACATTTTACACAAAAAAAAGTAATTTTATTTCACACAAAAAAGGTCTCTTCATATTTTTGTCCAAAGTTCGAACTTTTGGACTTAAGGCATCATGAAAACTCCCGTTTTTTGAGCATATCTCAAAAACGGAGGGTGTTGAAAAAAATTGATGTGAAACAACGATGATTAAATTATGTAACTTTTATTAATTCTCAAATTTTTTTTTCCTAAAGCTTCTCGACAATTTTCGTGGATTCGGAAAAAGTTACGCGTACTGTATAGAAAATTATTATTAACATACGTACAATTTCATTTATATATATTATTCAATAGCCTGTTGATTCTCAAATTGTTTTTTGGACGTATCGTAAGCAAAACGAAGTGAAGAATTGAAGCAAAAAAGATGAATGTGCCATAAACATGTAATGCAGACTGAGCGCTTCACAAAAATATGCCGTCCAGTATTTTTCCTTTATTTCGCAACATTGATGGTGGGGAAAGAAGCGGTAGATAGATAGAGATAAAAGACCCGTTGTTGGTGGTTGTTGGTTGTATTTATCGCTTTATTGTCATTCTCAAAGGAATGAAAAAAAAGAAACAAAAAAACCTTCTTCCGTTAGATTAAGAGAACCCACCAACATTTTTGTCAGATAAAGAAAATATGCTTTCAGGATTCCGAGATAAACCTCCCCTATGAAAATCTGACGCGCTCGAATATTTCAAAAGAACTTTTCATTTGCATTTTCAAAAATTTTGTCGCAACTTATTGTCACGCCGAAACCGTCAGTTTCTTAAGGGAACTTCCTTGGGGCCTACTTATCACTCCTTCCGAAAATCTGACGCGCTCGAGTAGTTTTTTTCCGGATTTTCGACTACTTTATATGCCTACCCCACCACGCAAACCGGTAGATTAGTATACCATTGTTATCAGAGGCACTTGGGGCATACTTGGTATGAATACCTGACGCGCTTGAGAATACCCAAGTAACTGTTTTTTTTCAACATTTTTGAAAAACCGTACACGCCATACCCACCGCTAAAATGATTTTCACCATACGAGCTTTTCTTTTCGGAATTACTTTATCTTTCGATTTTGAGAGGTCTCGACGGCGCTCGAGAATGTCGCCATTTAGCGTCCTCGCCTCCCTATCTATTAGTTAGTGACTTTGTCAAATATTTTTCAAAACCTTTTAAAGCGCTAGAATAATTAATATTCTACGATATCTATTGGCAACACGCTTTATTGAATAAGACAATATTACAAAAAACTCTAATAATACTTTATTGTTTCGAGCCCACGTGTCTTGTTGTCAGATTTTTCGATTTTTGGTTTGCGGTTGGAGGTCCGTTACTGGAAGACATGTATTGATGGTGATTATGGTGTATCTACAGTCCATAATTAGGCTTTAGCTCGTGGACGGAGAACATATACGTTGTACTGATGAGGCGCAAATACGCCGAAACCGGTGTACAAAGTATGTTTTCCCTTCTAATTGCAAACCAGAATGATTGATGTAACCCCGTTCAACTTTGAAGTGTAATTCAATATTCGTCGATGCCTATAGCCCGGGAAGTAGTTGTAGTTTCCTAGTTAAATGTTTAGTGTCTTTATATCTTCTGTAAGTTCCTTGTGGCATTACTTATTCTTGTTTCTCTTATTATTTTGGGAATCAAACCACAATAATGTTTTTTATTTTTTATTTCGACGTTTCGGTAGCGTTCCAGCTAACGTTGTCAAGATTAACTAGTAATAAAATTAATAAAATAATTTTTGGTCCCTATCTGACACAACGAAAAAATATGACAACTAGACAATCAATAATATTTTGAAGTTTAAGACTACAAAACTTTGTTGTCAAATTTTATTAAGGTCCATTCATATTAGATCACACCTCTGGTAAAATGTGAAATAAAATATTTTATTTTATGACATTCTAACGATGTGATAGTCTACTAGAAATGGAATCCAGTGAAGTGCAAGTTCCAGGAACAGTTTTTATTGGGATAGCGCTTTTTTTAGCTTATTTTCGAAATGTTGTTAATAAAACGCGTTTGTTGTTACTTTTTTGTGTATGATCATTTTTGTTTTCAAAACATGTATAACTCAGTTTGGTTATTTTGTGTATTGAAGTGTGTATCGATTAACAACTATTCCAATGATAAATCATACGAAAACCTGGATAAAAACTTATGATGCTATCCTGATAACGCAGGTAATTGATTATTGGAAATTTCTCTTTCTAACATTGGTAACCTAATTTGACTACATTCGGCTGAAATACTAGCTACACATTTATCTGCATTTAGTTGTATTAAAGCACCTTCTTTGATTTTTCGTCCTTTACTATTGGGCTTTTTCAATATTATTTTTGTCGAATCCCATTGAATTTTATGCCCCTCTTCCCAAGCATGTTTACAAATACCTGACTTAAAGAACTCCCTATCTTTGATGTATTTATGTTCACTTATTCGAACTTTCAATGGTCTAGATGTTTCACCTGAATAGAATTTGTCACATTCACAAGATATCTGATATATGCAATTTTTTGAAGATTGTTCTTCATTTTTTGTTTCGTTTTTGTTAAGATAGATCTCAAAGTATTGTTAGATTTAAAGCTGGTACGAATATTAAATTGATTACAAAAAAGTAACAACAAACGCGTTTTATTAACAACATTTCCAAAATAAGCTAAAAAAGCGCTATCCCAATAAAAACCGTTCCTGGAACGTGCACTTCACTGGATTCCACTTCTAGTAGACTAT
Organism: Galerucella pusilla; assembly: GCA_910591695.1. Classification (NCBI taxonomy): domain Eukaryota; kingdom Metazoa; phylum Arthropoda; class Insecta; order Coleoptera; family Chrysomelidae; genus Galerucella; species Galerucella pusilla. Next base: position 23,963 of record CAJUYI010002183.1, read on the forward strand.
CATATCGTTAGAATGTCATAAAATAAAATATTTTATTTCACATTCTACTAGAGGTGTGATCTATTATGAATGGACCTTAATAAAACTTGACAACAAAGTTTTGTAGTCTTAAACTTCAAAATATGATTGATTGTCTAGTTGTCATATTTTTTCGATGTGTCAGACAGGGACCAAAAATTATTTTATTAATTTTATTACTAGTTAATCTTGACAACGGTAGCTGAAACGCTACCGAAACGTCGAAATAAAAAATAAAAAACATTATTGTGGTTTGATTCCCAAAAGAATAAGAAAAAAAAGAATTTAGTGTCTTTGGTGAATATTTTTCAAAACTTTGTAAAACGTTGGAATAATTAATATTCTGCGATATCTATTTATACTTTTCCTAGTGAAATGCTAAATAATTGATATATTTTCATCATCTCCACCCTCAAAATATTTACAATTTTTGAATAAATTGAATAATTTATTCTCTGAACATTTCCAATACATTTAATAATATATGTCACCAGCTCAACTAATTCTTCGATTCCCTTCATTATATTTCGATTACTTATTCATAATTTGAATCCATCGCCTAAAAAAGGTCTCTGTGAGTCGTTTTGTGCGTGCACTTTGTCAAAAGAAATTATATTGCAGTTAGGAAAGTTTGTTAAATTAAACATCCTGAAAATTAGGCAATTATTGATTAACTGAACTTCCTTGTTTATTGTAAACTGGAAAAATTGTTTGATCAATTGTCATCAAAATGTTTCGCATCGAGGAGACGTCCCACAACTTAACAAGAAGTTCGAAAAATTTCATTACTTTGTTTATAATCACTTTTTCAAGTAAACAATAAACAATGGATTTGCAAATTTTGGCTAACTTATATTACTTATTATCGAACAATGTCCAAATTGGTTTTATATAGCCTGCCAAAAATGACTCAATAGGAGAACTCAAAAAAGTATTGCTGTTCTCGATCCCTGGCCATTCTAGCATGGAAGGAAACGAGAAGGCAGACTCACTTGCAGAGGGAGGGGGCCGCACGTGCTCCTATCGGACCTACTATTGGCATCGCAATGAGTTTTGCCAAACCAACACTAAATACCTGGACAGCAAGAAGAGCTTCAGACTTCTGGCTTAATTTACCAGGATTGGTTCAGTTTACAATGAACAAGGAAGGTCAAGAATATTTTGTTAATTGAAAATTGTCCAGCTTGTCAAAAATCAACTTAATTTTTTTCAACAGCAATTAATTAAGTGCTTGGAATATACCAAAATTTACTCGAATTATTACTTGAAAAAATTATTGATTGCTTCTGACGACGCGCACTTGAAATTATTAATAATAGAGATATAAGTAGTTCCAGTCAAAACTTTTTTTTGAAAATTTCCATTTAAACGTGGATATTTACTCAAACCTAATCAAATATTAATAGTTTCTGAGCTATTAACCAAAATCTAAATGCTATCCTCTTTTCACCTCAATTTGTGAATAGCAACTGCAATTTTTTATTTGCTAATACACACTTTTGATACATTGTTCTAGACGTCATTCCGAATCGAGTGAGCCATCGCTCATATTCAGCTTTATCGATAATGGGCTTGTTATCAATGAAATATTTTTCTTACGTTATTTTGTAAAACGGAATCATCTATTTTGATGACTAGTGAAATTCTCAGCTCTTTAACTTTCCCCACTACTTAGATATTAGAGGTTGAAATGGAGCTCCCTTAAAAAGAGACAGAACCGAGTGTGACGTCACATTGCATATTGTGCTCTGTACACCGCTGCGTTTCACATAGAAAAGTTGGTTACAGCTGTAATCTCTTTAAATTTTAAAATTGTCAGTGATTTTTGCTATTAAAGATGTACTCAGTAGATACTGGATTCATTGGAGCAGATTCTGTAAATTCACCTGAAGTCGATATCTTTATGGTGAGGGACTACATTGATAGAAATAGAGAATTCACACTTGGTTTCTGAATCGAAATTTCAAAACAATCTATAATACATTTTCATATCTGCGTCTGGAGGGAGTAGGAAGTCTTTATTTCTTAACTTGCGCAAATGGGTAAAGGTGACTGGCTAATAATGGTATAGTTTTTTGTATAATGCTACATACTCTGAAAAGTGCCACACCAAAATCGTCTCCTAATATCCTATAAGGTAAATTCAATTCGATTTTTCTTAATGTTAAAAACATATCAAGCTTGTCCAACTCACATTTTTTCAGTTAACAAGCTCACAACAAATAATTAATGACTCGAAACTTCCAAATAAAGCTTTGGATTTTTTTTCTATCGAATAAAATATTCTATTTCGTCTGACCTATCAGTGTCTAGATAAAATGAGCTATTAGGATCTGACATACTTAATTCTGACGAGCTAAATGTAGGAGAAGGACCGCTAGTGGATATTGAAAACTCTTCGTTCATAGGCTTTCCGTCTTTTTCCATTCACGATTTCTTTGGAATGATCTCATTGCTAGTGCATTTTCTCTTTTCAGCCATTTTTCATATATAAAACCCCTCGCCCCCGCATTGAATCGCTTTGGAACTTACATAAGCCTTAATGCAAGCCTGAACCCCTATTTCCCGAGATATAGGTTCCATTCGTGTGATATCCATTTGATTTTCTTCCTCTACTTTATCATTATCAGAGGCTCTATTTTCTGAGCTTAACTTGTAAAAACTGTGACCGTGGCTTTGAACTATGCATTGTTACTCTATTTTTTAGACAGTCAAACAATCCCGGTACTACTCAAGGTTTTAATTTAATTGTTCCACTGCTCACTGTTTTGATGTATATATTATATTTTTCTAGTGCATTCTTGGATGTGTTAGGACAGTCGTGAATCAAATAGTATTCATTTACCACTTTTTTCTCACTCCCTTCACAATAAAATAACTAAACAGTAGGTACAGTGAACAGTCCAGCGTTTTTTTTTTCTTACACAAAACGATACAATATACACAATACACAGCTCTCGACTCGAGGGTTTCAAACGTTAGGTATAGCATATATACTTTGGCAAGTTTATCTGAAACCGTGAAAGGAATGCAGTCGAAAACTTTCGACATTGCCACATTTAACTATGAAAAAACTGAAGTACTTACTATGTAGTGATAATAATTAGAAAAGGGTCTTTTTATTATCAACAATATTAAAAATATGATTAAACGTTAATTTTATAATGTACTTGTTTCCTTGGATTTATTCTATTAACATTATTTTTTCAATTTATGAATATTTAAAGATGAACACTTTTCCAAATATGTTAGGGGCTTTTTGAAGCTCTGGCAGCGTTGTACGAAAAGCATAATGACCACACCCTCGAATTACATAATTGGTGATTTGTATCGACCAGCTGACTTCTTATTGGCAAGCGCGTGCGTGAGATATTTCCTCTCACTTCGTCAGTTGACTGATATTGATTTATCCAGTGGCGTTATACCTTTGTATTTTCAGTTTTACTTGGTGAAATAGGTACTGTTCGATTATTGGCTGTTTTAAGACTCAATACCGAGAAGTATATAGTGGACTGTATAATACAAAGGGTGGGTTAAAACAACTACTACTTTAATAAAATATCCAGGTTATCGCACTCGATCTTTAATGAACTAACACTTGTGAAGATCTGAACAAAAAACTTGACATGAGAAATGTTATAATACAATTTCATGCCGCTGCACTGATATCGCTTCGCGCTTATTATTGCTGCATTCACATGCGTACAAATGAAATCAACTATTCATGAAGCCGCACTGCACTGTACAGAAAAAATACATAAATTGGTTACATTTACCAATACCGGCTTTTTGTTAACTAGAAAGACACGGCAATGTCGAAGAGAGTTGGGTAGAGATTGTAGTGGATCGTGATACTAGTCACAGAAATCCATTACTTGAGAAGGTCCCGATAAGTTCAAAATCACATAAATTACAATAGTTTCAGAGGCTTATTTTATATACATTACGAGAGAAGACTTACGCGGAACATGAGTGCTCTGGGCGATACACAGAAAGCTACTGGCGAAGAGATCGATTCTTTCGATCTTCCGATCTCCCACCGGGAGTGGGAAATTGGCGCTAAGTTTTAGGAAAGAGAAGGAGCGATACGTTTTTTAGTATGCGGGAAGAGATAGCTGAGAGAAAAATGCATATTTGAGCTAATCGATTGTCTTTAGGGTAAAGAAGCTTGAAATTCGTTAGAACTGGGCAAGTCTAAGTTACAATTCGTTGTATGTTTCTAGGGGAGTACGCTGAATTAAAGTGAGATGAGATAGTGTTTTGTTTTCAGTGGAAAGTTTTCATAGTCAATACGTAAACAAAGCTGTTTTCTTATGAGTTTGCTACTGGGCAGGGAGAACTTTGAATATTAGGTATACAGAGTCGGTTTAAGGAGCTAAAGGGAAATATTTAAATTAATTCGAGTGTGGCTTAAACACTTCAGTTTAAAAGGCAGTTTATGGTTTTTAAACAGGTACCGTACGCCATTTGTACGTTTGACAGATAGGCGCCATGTTTTTCCTCGCCTCTTACCGATCCCGTATAGCTTCAGATAAACTTGCCAAACTATACACGCCCCGTTTTCGTTCAATCCAATTTCTTTAATTAATTTGAGGGTTTAAACGTTCGCGGAAAAATCAAAAATTTTGGGGATCTGTTTAAAATGAGTTTTAGTTTCTATTAATAACTAAAAAATTTTTTTTCAACAAGCCCATGATTTGAACTTGTTGACTAGACTATTTATCCTTTGCGACCATGGAGCTAGTATTAAGAGGAGTCGCTACGCCTGTCATAAAAGTGGTATCGGTTTCGCCATTTTACTACCACTTCTCTGTCAACTTGACATTAGTATTGTTTTGTGGATGTGAATTGGATATTTTTGGATTTTCTTTTTGATAGTGTCGTTTTTTTCTATTTTTTGGTAATTGAACAATAATGGTTTCTTGTGCTTCACGAAGTTGTACAAGTATAGACAGTGTAAATACGAAAAAATTATCAGGAACAACATATCATAGGTTAGTAAACAATCGAAAGGACTGTACTGGAATATATTTCTTTGTGCTTCAATAAGTTTTATTTAACTTCATATTATATTTAATGTTTGTAGATTTCTTAGAACTCCACCAATAAGAGATATGTGGTTGAAATTTGTGAAAAGAGGTTCTTGGCAGCCAACAAAATACCTACAGTGTTTCTATATTATCAATTTCATTTTGTCAAAAGGACGATAATGTGCACTTTAACGAAGAAAACCACCTCTAATCAAAGATTCAAATTGCCGCTACGCTATACCTAGGTGAAAAAGAATTTTACTAGTGAATATATTTTCATTGATTGAAAATTTAAATAGTCCGGCTTTGCCGACGACGCCATATTGCTAACATCACAATGTCACTCATGTGATACCACTTTCCTATAATAAGATAGTCGACTGTGTCATCTCCTCTTAATAGTAGCTCCATGTTTGCGACACATGGAATTTTTACCTACGATTGTATTTTGTATTACAGGCTAGTAACCGAAAACTTCAACATTGTTACCGAAAATAATGAAGAACATGAAGAAGAGCTATCTGGTTCCATCCCCACCTTGAAAATATTAGGTTGAAGTAGCTTGAGGCGTTAAAGAGTCGTGGTATACGATAAGAGAAATGAAAAGGGTTCCTTTAAACATAAAATGGAGTTTCAGCGTTTGTAATTTAATCAATGAACAAGTATAATTAGCACAAATGCCCTTTATTTTCAGTACCTTTTCAGTCTTCTGAGTTTCCAACAATTCGTGAGATCTAATTACTCCCTAAAAATCGCTAATTAAGGAGACGTCTTATTTAATTTACAATTTTAAAGAGTGAAATTAAATGAGAATGTCGAAAACAATGGCGAAAGTATACAAGTTGAATCGTTTCAGAAATATTAATAAATAATAAATATCTACTCATATTACTTTTTTAAATGAAGCTAGCTGTATCTAAATAGTTTCACTTTAATGAAAAAATATACATGAGAATTATAAACTATTTTGATAATTACTGCGATTTTTGAAATATCATAGTCGGAATGACAGAAATGAAATAAATAAATAAATATCGTGCGAAAAGATATTAAATCCTGTTAATCCAATCAGTGAAGTAAAAATTTTCATGATATCAAAAAATAAGTCAAAAATTCTAGAATTGACTTTTAAAATTTTTTCCAAATTGTTGAGAAAGTTGTTGATTGCTCGATAATAGAAGTTTGGTTGCGTGGTTATTAGCCAATGAATAAACAATTTTTGAGCAAAATTGGTGAGGGTATGGTTTTTTCAGCCGCTTATTACTATTCTGGCATCAAAAAAATGGAAAACTAAAATTACGAAAGGGAATCTGCAAGTTCCCACAATTTTCACGAGAGTTATGGTCCTAATCTCGAAAAATAATAATTATAAAGACACACACAATCAAATACTTTGGCTATTTGATTTCATTTGATCATTTAACAGCCTGTTTGTAGCTGTCATGTGCCAAAATTAGAAATTGTACATCAAATTTCATTTAAGCGACATAAAATACCTGATTAATATTAATAAAAAGTTTATTTATTTATATACAGGGTGTTTCATTGGGAAAGGGCCTAACTTAAACTGTAGATGGGGATCACTTTGGTGCTTCCAAAAATCTATATTCAATGTTTCTTCTGCACTTTATAACCGAGGTACAGGGTGTTTCCTAAATTTATCCCATTTCTTTCGAACCTCACAACTTCCGAGTTACCCTGTTCATTATTTTGAAATTTGGTACACGTGATAACCATGACCTAGAAACTCCATCAAAAGCATCTCCAAAAAGATAATGCAGGTACGGATTAACAAAAAATTTCAAAAAGTGTCTTTCCTAAAAACAACACCCTGTATATAGATTTTTTTTAAATTGCTGTTCATAATTGGAAAGAGTATAAAAAATCGAATCCACCAAATCCTTTTCATTTTTCCGCATACAATTTTAATACCGAAAAATTGCCGTCAAAGTAATAATTTATGCACGTTTTGGGGGTTAACAATGGTACCGGAGAGGTTTTTTTCATTTTTTAGCTTGAAATGAAATCTATTCAATGTATCTAGAGAAGCATCCTAAAAATTCAATCAAGTCTGTATGTTTACGAGTACAGACCACTAAAAAATGTGATTACAGGGTCGTACTTAATATGTTTCGAATATTTCGAACACCCTGTATAAGGATATGTATCTGGAAACTATGCACTTCAACATTTAGAATGACAAAAGTAAAATACGAGAAGTAAAAATATACTTCAAAAAACGGAGAGATTTTTATTAATTTTATTAATTGACCTGAAAAGAAAACAAGGTATTTTAACAACATTGCCCAAACGAAGCAAGTCTAGCCTACAAAAATTGCAGTATAAATTTATTTCTTGTATTTTACTCTTGTTATTTTAAATGTAGAAGTGCATGGTTTCCAGATTCATATCCTTATACAGGGTGTTCGAAATATTCGAAAAATATTGAATGAGTATTCCTAAGTACGGTCCTGTAATCACATTTTTTAGTGGTCTGTATTGGTAAACATACAGACTCGATTAAATTTCTAGGATACTTCTATAGATGCATTAAATAGATTTCATTTCAAGCTAAAAAATAAAAAAACCTCTCCGATACCATTGTTAACCCTCAAAACGTGCATAAATTATTACTTTGACGGTAAATTTTTGGTAGTAAAATTGTCTGCGGAAAAATAAAGAGGAAAAAGTAAATTCGATTTTTCATACTCTTTCCAATTATAAAGAGCAATTTGGAAAAAATCTATATACAGGGTGTTGTTTTTAGGAAAGACGATTTTTGACATTTTTTGTCAAGCCGGACCTGTACTATCTTTTTGGAGATGCTTTTGATGGAGTTTATAGGTCATGGTTATCACGAGTACCAAATTTCAAAATAATATACAGGGTAACTTGGAAGTTACGAGGTTCGAAAGAACTAGGATAAATTTATAAAATACCCTGTGTCTCGGTTATGAAATTCAGAAGACACATCAAATATAGGTTTTTGGAAGCACCAAAGTGATCCCCATCTACAGTTAAAGTTAGGCCCTTTCCCAATGAAACACCCTGTATAATTGGAATACAAAGAGGACGAGCACAAAGCAGTATTCCTAATATTTGTTACAAAACACGTGAAATAAACATTAAGAGTAAAACAGATATTGTGAAACTACAGTATTAATAAATATCAGAAAAAAAAAGAAGGAACATTTTGAAACTATAAAAGCATGCTACCATTAACAATGACCCGAATCAGCTTGTCAAAAGTTCTCAGAGGAGAAGAAAAGATATCAACTGTGGAGAGGTCACAACAATATTTATCATAAGCTTTGCAGCAACGATTCAGTGAAGAATTTGGATAATAATTGGTATTTGCTTGGTTCGTAATGAAGGTATGTTTATTTCTATTATATGCTGGTACCAAAAATGATAAAGAGCTTACAATAGGTTAGGAGTCTATCAAACCATTAACACATTTAAATATAAATTTAATATCGGCAACTATTCGCCTCTTCTCTATAGCAAGAATGTTAGGGTTCTGTCGAACAATTTGTTTATCTGTACAACCTGGAAAACATTTTTTCATTGCAAATCGGATAAACTTATTTTCAATGACGGATAATCTATTTGTTTGGACATCATACTGCGGATTCCAAATGACCGAAGAAGACATTAATATGCTATTAACATAAGGAGCGAAGGGTTTGTATATTTTTAAAATCGAAAGAAGTACGCATTATAAATCCTAACATTTTGTTGGCTTTCTTAGAGACATATAATATGTGTCAAACAACAAAATGTCGTGGCCACATGATCAAGCAGTCAAAGTGCACGATATGAAAATAACCATATGCCTGCATCTACTTAAGAAAGCATATTAAATCCGAGATCCCTCTTTTTTAATGTCTCTTTTTTTTCAAGTAATAGTATAAATATTATGCAACGATCATGTATTGTAATAACCATCACATGAGAGGTGCAAACACAATTTTTTCTACGGAGAAATTTGATTTGAAAAGAATATAAAAAGAATGCACTAACCGTGACTCCAACCCGGCATGTACAGATCGAATTCATCCTTATGCGGCGCCTTTCCTCCTGTGCTACTGGACCACATAGTTGAACTAATAGCATAAAGCGTATATAGGTATTTTACTGTTATACAAAATTATTAATAAATTATTGTAAACAAAAATTGATAAGTTTAAATATGTATTTACCTTGGTCATCAAGTATTTTTGGTCCGGTGTTCGACATTTCTTTTAAAAACGCAAAAAAATTGAACTGTAATAAAACACACGAATCTCTTAAAAACTGTCGAACATTCTACAGAAAATATTGGGTCTGCCTACTTGGGTATTTGAAAATCTAGATTTTTATTGGTCAATTTTCCAGTTTTATAATGGAAACCAGTGTTATAATGAGTATCATTACGGAATTGAAAATAGGCATTTAATTCACAACTTATAGTATAGGAGTATAAAAGGGAAATTATTAAATTGTTCCACTCAGGGCCGGCAAAAGTCTAGTTTAACACCTGTGCGAAAGGCAAATTTTCCGCCCTCTCCCCCCTCGATTTGATGGAACACATATTTTTAAAATTTTGCAAGTTTTGCAATAACTGGGGTGCGATTTTTGAAACCATTCGGGAGTAAATCGTATACGAAAAATGTCCATTTTCGTATGAAATTTAAATAACCATATTTTCGACATGCTTAAACGGTAATCGTATACGTATACTTTCGTATGACTTGTTTCGAGTGGGTTCATTCCATTCGAATAAATGTTTTCGTGTACGGGAAGTGTAAATTTACATAACCTAGATTGAAAATATTTGTGTTTGGTATGTCAATTCTATAAGCAAATGTTAAATTTCAACGCACAGTTAAAAATAAGACATTCTGCTAACCCATTTTTGCTAGTCTGTATGCATATTAAGCCTCAAAGTATTAATGGAAACTCTTTATTGGATACGTTACATGTTGAAATTCGAATTATAATCTTTACTAGGTATAGATTAAAACATTTATAATAGCGGAAGCTTTGTCAAATATAACGGCGAACCGTTAATTTTTAACCACTTCTTATAGAATTGACCCTTTATTCAGTTATAATTAATATGGCAGTTTTTGATGATTTGATCCATTTGAACTTCATTAACGCTATACAAGAAGCGGAAGAGTTAGCAGATAGACCTCCTAGGATCTTTAACTTTAACCCATTTATTGAACATTTCGAGGAATATTCAGAAATATTGTCACATTTTTAATTAAGAGCAGCACTGGAACTTGAATCTCCCATTTTTTAACAACAAACAATAATAAAGGAAAAATGCTGAGTAAATAATATCAAAAGCCAGTTTGGGCTCACTACAATTAATACAGTAGTTGGTATATTCTTTGCATAGAACTATTAGAACTGCATAGATAAGGTATATTCTTTGCTTCTCAAATGTCACAAGTGACAAGACCATACGATTATGCGGTGTTGTCGGCTGCTAAATTCTTCGTGTACGAACGTTTATTCGAATGGTGTTGAGAAATACACATTTAGCACCGTATACGAAAAACTTCATGTGGAAATAACCGTACACGCATAATATTCGTGTGAACTCGAAAATCACACCCCTGTTATGTGGAATCAACTCACAAAGTTAAAATAAAAATACTCAAAGAAAAACTAATACGTTACTATATTCACTTTCATAATGCGGCGCCTTTCCTCACTGTACTACGGGACCACATATTTGACTAATAGCATAAAGCGTATAATATAGGTATTTTGATGTTATACAAAATTAGTAATAAATTATTGTAAACAAAAATTGATAAGTTTAAATATGTATTTACCTTGGTCATTAAGTATTTTTGGTCCGGTGCTCGACATTTCTTTTAAAAACTAACGCAAAAAATTTGAACTGTCATAAAACACGCGAATCTCTTAAAAACCTCCCCATCTTTTACAATGCCAAAATTAATAGATATCATTATTTTTTGTCGCTGACCTTGAAACTGCATACAACTGGCTTTTAAAGTTGCAGTTTTTCAATTTACGAGGCCATTTTTTCAAGACACTGTATACCTTCTTCAATCATTTTCCCTGTCCCACTATATAAAATAACAAATGATCTGTTTTTAAAACGTCATATTATAATAAACGCGATGCTGTCAGATTTTCAGGATTATGTTATTTCTAATCCTCTTTTCTCTCCGTATTTTCTGTTAACACTACTGATTTTCATTTTTTCATTGAAAATTATTATAATTATATACCAAATAACAAGTCAGTTTCCATGCGGTGACTGAAACTTGCAGAAAATTATTTATACAGGGATTTTAAACCTTTTTTCACTCCAACCATCACCCCTAATCCGTAAAATATTCACTTCCAACAAATTTAACTTTATAGGTACACATTAATTATGAAAGCAATTTCTATAGGTTGTACAAAAAAAGCAAATAGGTAGTCCTGCGGACAGCCATAATACGTGAAAACGGAAAAAATAACCTCTTTAAAAATGTTTTTCTTACTTCAATGGAAAATGGAAATCTCATTAGATAAATTAATCCCTTTCAAAAATTTCAATCGTACGCCCATACAAAATGGCAATTTTCACAAATCAATGATTTGATCTTACGTCCAAGGTAAAAAAATTATTTGAAAATAATTGTGACCCCGTTGCAAATTCTATAGTACTCCTATATTGAAGGGAAATTTTCACACAAAAATAAACCCCTCTCCAAAAATTTCATCATACGCTATTATGGAAAAAAGTTTGTCCCCTTTTTTTTCTTACTTCCACAGAAAATCGAAATTTTATCAAATACATTAATCCCTTCCAAAGTTTTATTGTATGCCAATGGCAAATTGGAATTTTTACGAAAGTGATTCCTTCATACAAATTTTATGATAACTCACCAAGCCAGCACGATGAAAAACATTGTTTGTGCTGTAATTTTACCATGATCCGACTAAACTTCCCGTACGAGTTTTCACAAGTCACAAAAATCACAATATGAAATTCGCTCATAGTAAATGAAAGTCCTTATTTTTCACATTCCCGATACACAAAACCGTTGATGATAGAATACTTATTAGGAATAAATTCGGAATGGATTTTGTTTGTTACTCATAGTCTGCTCATAGTCGAACATTTTTTGTTAAAAAAACCAGTTCACTGATGAACAAACCTAGTCGGTTTTTATTCCTAGCGTCGCTAAAGTATGTGAGTAATCCTAGAATATTAGATGAGTTATATTTCAATTTTAATTTTTGAATATACCAACTATCCGAAAATAGCAAAAAGGTGCGTAAGTATCAAAATCAAATAAAGTATGAATATATACAGAGCGCGGCTAAATTATGGAATAAATTCATTATTTTGCAAACAATTTATTTTAGATTATGAAATCAAACAATTTTATTTTGTTGAATCTACATCATATTTAACCTTAAAATTGTGACGCGTTTCGTTAAGACAGTAGCTTTTTCAAACGAATGGAGGTTTTTTGGGAAAACATTATTCCCTTGACACTGTCCGAAGAACCACAAATTTTGGGTACACACTGCACTCTTTAAAAGTAACTTAAGATACCAAATAGCCAAAAAACCTCCATTCGTTTGAAAAAGCTACTGCGTTAGCGAAACGCGTCACAACTTTAAGGTTAAATATAATGTAGATTTAACAATAGATATTTACGTAATTAGTTATGAAAAGAGCGATATTGTTTAACAAGCGTAATATTTGCCAAAACGAGCGCTAGCGAGTTCTGCAAATTACGTGTGTTGAACAATGTTGCTCTGTTCATAACGTGTTTACGTACAACGTTTTATCTAATTCCGCGCTTTCATAATATTCAATAAAATCTTCAATCACAATGATAATATTGAAGTGGAATCAAATGGTTTTAGAAGTATTGTTACTATGATGTATTCACCCAGAAAATTGACTTACTTTAAATAACTGTGTCCTGAATAATGTTTTCAATGTTTATGAATCTCAAAATACTATTGAATTAAAATAATGGGTTAATTATACAGTTTAAATAATGAAATAATTGTCAGTTTTGACAGTACCTACCTAATTAATAAATTATTCTTTGAAACTCATGTGATATCTCTATGTTGAAACATAAACAGTTACGTAAAGTTTTTACATAAGTTTTTTACAAAGTTTTTCATAACTGATATATGAAGGTTATGAAAAATGTGACGTTACCTAACGTCAAGGAGTGACGTAAAGTGTCACATTTGATAGCGGAATTAAATAAAATAAAATTGTTTGATTTCATAATTTACTATGGATCTACATCAAGTAAAAGCCTCATCCATTCAATTTTTGAAGAAAGCTGATATCAGTTTTTTGGCTATTTGGTATTTTAAGTTACTTGTGAAGAGTGCAGTGTGTACCCAAAACTTGTGGTTCTTCGGACAGTGTCAAAGGAATAATGTATTCCAAAAATACATAAAATTGAAGACCGACAACAACAGCAGCGCAGCAATCAAAGCAAGCATATATGGTAAAGAAAAATGGTTAATAGATTATAATTTTATTGGAAAATATCCATATAATTTAGTATTGAGGCACTGTATAAATTGAAAACTTCTCAGTATACCTCCATTCGTTTGAAAAAGCTACTGTGTTAGCGAAACGCGTCACAACTTTAAGGTTAAATATAATGTAGACTTAACAAAATAAAATTGTTTGATTTCATAATTTACTATGGATCTACATAAAGCGTTGACAAAGCTTGGAGTAGTGGATGGGCTAGTTAATCTAATAGAGGACTACCTGACGGGGCGTGCGATAGTGGACACTAGAGGGAGAAGGTATGGGACGGAGGTTGGAGTGCCCCAGGGCTCGGTTCTGGGACCGACGCTTTAGAAGTGTGTGCTTGATGAAGTTTGTGGGATAGCATGTGAAGAGGGATGTGAGATTACGGTGTATGCGGACGATGTCTGTCTGGTATGTACGGCAAAGGGAGAGGTGGATATAGAAAAAAAGGCGGAGAGGATGTGTAGGAAGATTGTGGAGAAGATAGAGCGGTGTGGACTGAAAGTGGCTGAGGATGAGACTGCGGGGCTACTGGTGAAGAGACGGAGCCAGGCAAGGGAGGTGGGGGTGATGGTGAAGGGAAAGAAAATTCGGATGGAGGAAGCGGTGAAATATCTGGGGGTGTGGTTGGATAGCCAATTATCCTTCAAAACCCATATGTTGAAAGCTGCACAGAAGGCAAAAGTAAGGGCAGCGTGGCTGGGAAGATTGATGGATAATGTGAAAGGACCGGGAGAATGGAAGAGGACGATAATTGGTAGGACGGTAGAGCAGAGTATGCTGTATGGCGCTGAAGTGTGGGGTGAGAAAGCGGGAGTGAATGCGAGGGTTAGACCACTCCTGCGGGTGCAGAGAGGAATACTTTTGAGGGTGGTGCAGGCGTACAGGACAGTGGGTGGACTGGCAGCAGCAGTGCTGTTACGGTTCTATCCATTGGATCTGATGGCTAGAGCCAAACAGAAACGCTGGAGGGGTGCGAGCAGAGAGGAAGTACAGGAATGGATGGATGAGGAAATGGAGAAAAGGTGGGATGAGTATGAGAGCGCGCTAAAAGGAGCGATTGGGAGCAGGAGAAATTGGGTGGACCGGAAATTTGGGGAGGTGAACTACTTCTTGACGCAGGTGCTCACAGGGCATGGGTCGAGAGTGGGTTACCTCCACAAGATTGGGAGAAGAGAAACTGGAGTGCGAGAGATGTGAAGTGGAGGATGATGTGGGACATGTGTTTAGATGCTGGAAGAATGAGGAAGTTTTGGAGAAGTTAGAGAATAAACTGGGAGAGGCGGTGTGTTGGGAAAATATGGGGGAGGTTATGTTGAGGGGCGAGGAGGAATGGATGGAGATAAGTGGCGTAGTAGAGAGCATGATAAGGGAAAGAGAAGGACTCGCTATGGAATGAGAGAGGTGGGAGTGAAAGAAGGATGAAGATGAGGGAGAGTGTGTGAGGGACCGCCGCCCGTCTTGAAGTATGCTAGGGTAGTGATTCCAAGGCGGGAGTAACGGCGAGTTTGAGGTGGGTTTGGTTGGTAGGCATCTCCGTGGGGATGAGTCCAACACTGTCTGGGTACTGGTAAAAAAAAACATCAAGTAACGGCCTCATCTATTCAATTTATTTTAGATAAAAAACCAGAAATAGGTCGAACTTTGATTTTGAATGCTGATTTTTTAATAATGTGCGAAAGTGATGACGTCACAGATTTGACAAGGTGACTTAATCGTTGATTTTTGAAGCGAAAACTTCTTTAGGTGCGTTGAGCACTTTGTGGGTGAACAAAAATCATGGAAATCGCGTCATCTTCGGTCTTTCCATGTTATGCAACACACAATAGGGGTGTACGATAAAGTTTTTGGAAAGTGGCTAGTTTTTGTGTTGGAATTTCCATTCAGCATGGAAGTACCGTACAATTTTTAAAAGGCAAACATTCATTTGCACAAATTTCTATCTACCATATAAGTAAGATGAAATTTGTATGAGGGAATCACTGAATTGTGAAAAAATCCCATTAACCAATAACGTACGATACAAAATGTTAAGGGGATTACTTTATTCGGACAAATGTCCACCCATCGTAGGGGTATAATAAAATTTTGAAACGGGGCTCATTTTTGTGTTGAAATTTCCATTTATCATTGAAGTACCGTACAATTTTAGAAAGGACAACACTTATTAACAAAAATCTCTATCTACCATGGACGTGAGATAAAAGTTGTATTAGGAAATTACAGATTTGAGAAAAATTCCCATTTATCATTGGTGTACGAAACAAAATTTTTATCTACTTGGACCAACTTCCACCCATCATGATGAAATTTTGATAAAGGTTAATTTTTGTGGGAAAGTTTCCATTTACCATGGTGGTGCGATAAAATTAATCCAAGGGATTGAGTCATTTGGACAAATTGCTCACATCATGGGCGTACGATAAAATTTCTGAAAGGGATTAATTTGTTTGTAAAAATCCTACATCATGAGCGCTGATTTGTTTTTGTTTTGTTTCATCGAGTGGGTTAATTCATTTTATAAAATTCCCATTTGCTATGGAATTAAAAAAATAAGTTCATTTGTTTTTGCTTTCACTTCTGTCAGCAGTCCCCACTACTGCCTATTTGCTTTTTTTTCAAATTAAAATGTGATTCTTGTAATATCTTATTTGAAAGGTCTTTTAATAATGTATTCAGCAGTATCTTACTTAAATGATGCTTATAGAAGGAGAATTGGAAGTATTTGAATTTAATCAGAGAATAGCTTGACAATTAACAAATATTGAATTCATTAATACGTTAATTCTGTCTTGCAGCTCCTGTAGATCTTGCGGTTTGTCTACATGAACCTTTGATTTTAAATAACCCAATAGAAAAAATCCAGAGTTGTGAGATCTGAAGATCTTGGGGGCCACTTTATGAATTGTTACCTATTATTTATTCAAAATAATAAGGCAAGATAAATTGCAACGGTGACTCAATGTGGAGAGCACCTCAGGTGTGAATTCGGAGACCAAACTAATATCAGTTCAGGGAGTAGTCTCACTGGTTCGCGGGTAATCCTACTTTATTTAAGTTATTGAAGTTATATTGAAGTTAATGAGATAATAGATGAAGTTGAGAAACCAAATGAATTTAATAAGTTGATAAATCAAGTTAAGGAATGTGATTTTGGTTAATCAAGAAAGGTAAGTGGGCGCCACCCTGAATAATATTAGTCGACTTGTTTTTCACCTCACAACTCTCTATCAACAAACCTGGAAATGCTGGAAGGGAAGTAATATGAACAACGTTGTTAAATTTACAATTTGTATAATGATTTTAAAACTAATATCACAGTGAATGAATGTTAGTTTCCTCGGACAGGTCCTAGGTGTCTGATGTTAATCCATGGGAATTGAGTTCATGGAAACTACCTCATAGAAACTACTTCATCGAAAGCTCTTCGTTCGGAATGTCACGTACAAATTGGCAGGTACAAAGTGGCAGGTACAAAGTGCATTCACATTAAATGCACTTGAGGAAAAAAAGTTTGAGGTGAACCTCTCACAAGAAGTTAAAAGTGTTGACATAATCGTTTCATGGTTCACAGGAAAAAGAAAGCTTAATCTTACTACTCGCTATTAAATTGAACCATGCGATGAGCAATCGACATACGTTGCATATCCCTTTCCTGTTCATATGCTCCGCTTCGAAAAAGAATTTACATATTGGTGGTGTGTTCTTAATTTATCTCTCTATAGGAGAGAAGAATTGGAATATTTGACAATATCAGTGTATACTGATCCTCACCAATGGAGATTATCCGTCCCACATTGAATGTAAAAATTCAACATCTTGTTGTAATCAGATACTATCATCTTGTGTGTTACAAATTGTTGGCATTTGGAAACATATTGGCAAGTAGGTACTGGTATAACTTCTGTTCGCAGAAATTTCAGTTAACGTTCCTATATAAGATTTTCTTCAGGAAAACAACAATCTCTATATAATTGTGTTATTTTCGCATTTTCGGTTTAGGAGTCAATTACCCCCACCCTTGTGTCCGCTGCAATTTGTCGTGAAGTATTATGAGGATAATTTTTCACTGAATATAGTAACCAATCAAATTACTTAATTTCAAGTCATGTGTCAAATTTCATCCAATCACCGCTGTATTACAGCGATAATACCCTACATGTGGTGTTTTCAGTTTAATAATCGTCCCTGCAAAGGGTGGTCCTTCAAAATCAACAAAAGAAAAACGAGACCCAGAGGTGTAACGTCCCTACAATCAAGCAACACGCTTTCAGCGTTCTCTATGACAAGATTATCTCGGTATTATCAAAACCCTAGGGGTATTACTACTGATTATCTTCAACAGTAAATACAACATCAATTCCTACGTTTTACGTTTTTTTCAGAATTTTCGGTTTGCAATTCAATTACCCTCCCCCCCCAAAAAATAAAAATATTCGTGTTACGCACCCTCGAAAATATGAAGATAGACTATAACGAGGTTAGTTGGTTT
The DNA here is from genome assembly GCA_910591695.1 of Galerucella pusilla. Classification (NCBI taxonomy): domain Eukaryota; kingdom Metazoa; phylum Arthropoda; class Insecta; order Coleoptera; family Chrysomelidae; genus Galerucella; species Galerucella pusilla. Next base: position 42,039 of record CAJUYI010002183.1, read on the forward strand.
TTCATTTTTTAGACGACTTTATGGGGGTTGGTCCCGTTACTCTATTATAAATTAACATATATTTATCTATTCATCTGCAAGGACTCAGAGGAAAGCACTTTGGAGAGGAAATAATACAACCAATAGAACTACTGAAAATCCCCAAGTCAAACTTGTGGCATATAAATAGAATGATTAAAACATTCATCTATCAAGTAATTCAGATAACGATTTGAATTGGAATTGAATGTAAACGTACTTTCACGCTTTAAGAATCCGTTACAAATAAATGTACATATATGTAAATATACAGGTAAAGCTAATAAACTTGTGTGCGAACGGCTGATGAAAGTAATTTTAAATGTTTCTTGGAATTTTATAGTGCTACGAGTTGTTTTGTTTATTGGAGAGATAAAAATTATAGCAAAAAAGTGCCATTTTTTGTTATACAAAAAAAATTAATATAATTGAGAAATTAATTATAAAAAAATATCAGCGAGGTTGCTAATTTCTTGTTTCAATGACCTCTGAAACTGGACTATTAGTTTGTAACATGCTGTTCAGCTGTTACCGTCTCGTCTTAAAACTATGTTATTTAGAGAATTTTTGTGGCTTATTAGCCACTTAGGGGTCTATTCTGTAACTAATCCTTCAAAATTCAGGCGCCTATTGAAAATAAGTTTTTAACAGGCCTTCAAAAATTTGTTGTTGAAATGTTATTCTGCAAGTATACATTTTAGAGGACTCTTAAAAATTATATATTTTAAAGGGTTCCTTTAAAATTTCGAGTAGAGTATCTGGCAACAGCGCTTTTGTCATTTAATAGCTAATCTTTAATAAAAAGAAGGGAGAGTTATTGAATATAGAAGAAAAACATAATAATATGTATTTGATGGTAACCCACAAATCACTTCACATGAACTGTTTTTGGTTTCTTGCATGCAATTATTATGAGTTATACAGGGTGTTTGCAAATGACACTTACAACGTTTGCATAATATCCCATCTCTTGTAATTTGTTGTCTGCTCAGTGAAAAATTATGTTCGAATGGGATATAATTTAACTTTGTAATTATCCTATTTTTTATTGTCATCAATTCTCTTGTGAATAAAATCTCAAGTTTGGGAAAGTATATTCAACAATCTCCTCCCAACGTTTTAGATGCAAATTTGTTCCTGTTACTCTAACCACTAACCATAAGTAGTTTGGTAGTTGAAAAAAAATACACGAAAAATATTTTATTGGTAAAAAGTGATCTTACAGACTCCATAAAAAAATTAAATATTTTGAAAACTACAAATTTTTTTATATGTGAAGGTTATGAGTTATGTAGAAACCATTGAGGAATAAACAATGAAATAAAAATAGCTTCAAATGCCAGTGGCGTAAAAAATGGAAGGGGAAAAGATAATATATTCTTCCAAATGTACTCCACTGGATCAATAATTGAAACATGTCTTCCTTCAAAATATGCCCTTTTGCATTTAAAAACCACATGCCAAATGCCGAATCAATTTATTCATCAATTTTAAAGTTATCAAATTAAAATATTTAAATTTTTATAACTGCAGCACCCAGTATATCAAAAAGTAATTAGTCTAGACCTCTTAATCCTTACATCACTTTGTCGAATTTTACGAGAGGTATCTACATGCAAACGTTGTGTCATTCGAAAATACCCTGTATTATAGTTATAATGTTATAAAAAATGTCACGGGCGCAAAGAACGACTGAAAAAAAATAAAGTTTTTTCACATTTTTTAATACTTCCTAAAAGAGAAATACTTTTAAATAAATTAGTAGGTATTTGAAAGGAATCACTTAAGTCCCTAATACTTTTTTGGTGTAATCTAAATTATGCCCAAGAATAATATATAAAGATTGTTAATTCAAATTATTTCAAATATAACCCAACAATGTTTCTTACTTCTTGTGGTTTGCAATTAATTCTTCAATCAAGGCTTCACCAGAAACATCTACATACGTCATTTTTGTTATACCGTTATTATTTGACGGCACACTTTCACATCCCTTTAAAAATAATAGTTTTAACAGGCTATTTTGAAGGAATCCTTTAAAATTTTAAGGGAAATGTGGTTAGCGAATACCGATTTAATTTTTGCGCCGGTTAAATTTTTAACGGCCTCTAAATTTCAGAGGAAGAAAAGAAGAGAAAATAAAACAATATTTTTGATCAAATTCCTCATCCATTTTTGTCTGTCGATGTTCGAAATTTCAATTTTTTAGTGGAACTCTTTCTTTCCTTCCAACTGCCATCCTGAAGGCAACATTTCATTTATATTTTGTTTTTCATTTTTGGTGAATAATTTTTCATTGTCTGGTTGGTAAGTAAATTAGTATTGTATTGTCCCTAGGTTATTTTCTAGTGTAGTGCTCACTGCTTATTTATATTTATAATTTATTTGCTCGTTTGCATTTTTGCATTTTTTGTATATTCAAGGAACAAAACGAATAGAATGAAACAGATCACTGTTAAGTTGTACTTTAACACGAGGAGCTCGGGTTTTGTATGTGCTATAGCATGTTATATATATATATATATATATAAAGAAGTAAAGGGTAGTCTTGACGGCTAGTTAGAAAACAATCTACTAAATTATTGGGGATTCCGTCACAATCTGGGCTGGTTAAGAAATTAAACTCTTTTTTACTACTTCCAAGCTTTCGGATTTATTTGAATCCTTTATCAAGGCTAAAATATGAACAGTTCAATTATCAAGTTGTAAAAATTATAATTAATTTAAACTTACGTGCAAAGTGAGTTTGTATAAATTAAGTAAAACATCATTATATAAAACACGAATACATCTTCCACTAAACGTGGTAGTTAAAAGTTACATTTTGGAAATAAAATCTAAATCTGATTGAAGTCGAACATGAAGACAAAATTTGTAATTAAAATTCTTGAGTTTCTTATATGTATAAAAATAATATTTCTTTTCTTTATTGACATGCGTACCATTAATATTTTGCTAACAATCTGGTTTATTAGTTGTATTGAACTATGAAAATTATTTACGAGGGTCAATGAAATTATTATTATGAAGATATTAAATGTATAACTTATTCAACTTTATTAATGACCTAGCCATGGCTCACGTAATGCCTAATATTTACATCCACAAGTTTGTCATTCTTATGAACATAAAAACCAAACACCACTCATTTACCATTATTCTTAGACACTGTCTATCACACATCTCGAGATCAATACTTTGCCACCAATAAGGTTCCAAAGATATGCGATATCCAATCTAAAAGAAAATGGCCATGTCAAAAACAAAGTTAAAATTAGCAGTAACTATTGTAAGTATTGTTAATCAAAATTGTTACTAGGGTCAATAATTTATTATTTGATAAATTGTATTTTAAAGACTTTTTCAGAACATTAACACAACCAAAAAATTTTTTTATTCGTAACAATCTTATCAACATAAACCATGGCTCATGTGACATCCAGCATCTAAATTCATAAGTTTGTCACTCTTATAAAAATAGAACCCGTACATCACTTTTGTTACCATTATTATTCCACACTATCTATCACACATCACAAAATCCATTACTTTGCCACCAATAAAGACAATGTAATATGCGATACCAGCAAGGAAAAAATTGGTCCTGTCAAAAAGAAGGTTTTACACAACCGGAAACTATTAGTGATATATTTGCTGATTAAATAAACAAGACTATTTTATTATATTGACTCTGATAATTCATTGTTAGAATTATTATTATTATTTTTATTTTCATCCATACTAAGTAAAAAAGAATAAGTATGTATTAAATGATGTGTGTCTCTCTTTTTATTTAAAGAATTAATATCTGATACTGTTTGAAACATCTCTAAACAATTTCTTTTGAAGTTATGTGATTCACTATAAACAATTGACATGTCTTCAAAGTTGGCTTTATGATTTAATAAAATGTTATGTTCTGCTAAGGCACAACTTTGTTTACCTAACCTAATATCACTTTTATGTTGAGTAACACGACTCTTAAGTACTCTCGATGTCTGACCATAGTATACTTTATCACAGTCTTTACACGGTATCTTATATACTACTCCTGATTTATTTAAAATGTCATCTTTAGCTTTTAATTGTGAAAAAAAATTTTTACCAATTGTATTATTATATTTGTATGTTATTTTTATGTTTCTCTCATTTTTAAAAACATTGATGATTTTTGCTGAAATATCTTTAATGAATGGAATTGTGACATATTTAATGTGGAAAGATCTAACAATCTTAAACAGAGGCACGGAGCCGACATTTATTAACGCCCGTAGCCAAACATTAATAGATATTACGCTGGCGACAGCCAAAATATCAAACAAAATTCAGGACTGGCAGGTGTCGGATCATATTTCTATGTCAGACCACCGCTGGCTGACCTATACGGTAAGCCAGGATCTCAGGACCACTGTAAAATCCCGTGACCCGAAGAGGACGGATGTAGGTCTCTACAATCGACTCTTAGAAGGTGCTCTGCGGGAAACAGAGGTCCTGACTCCCAGCAATAATGAGGAACTGGAAAGGTACACAGTATCTATCCAAAACAAAATAGACATTGCCTATAAGGAATCCTGTCCCATGAGGATGGTTCAGACAGGTGGCACGACCAATACCTGGTGGTGCCCTGAACTGGAACACCTCAGAAAGACAGCGAGAACGACCTTTAACAAGGCAAAACGAACAAAACTCGAAGAGGACTGGGGAATGTATAAAGCCAACCTCAAAGAGTTCAAAAAAGTCTGCAGACAAAAGCAAAGAGAAGCCTGGAGAGCCTATTGTGAGGCAGTCGAAGACTTCCCACAAATTTCTAGGCTACAGAAGGCACTCTCAAACGACCACCATAAGAGTATCGGCATCCTGACAAGGGAAAATGGCGACAAGGCCGCCAACCTTCAAGAGAGCGCTGAGATTCTTATGGAAACTCACTTCCCAGGTTCTGTCTTTCCTGGAACGTCAAACTGGACGGAAGTACCAACAACACCCTCACAATACGACTGGCAATCTGCTAGTGCAGTAATTGATGAGGACAAGATAAGGTGGGCCATATCGGGCTTCTCCCCCTTCAAGTCACCAGGACCTGACGGAATAAGACCAGCCCTACTTCAATGGGGAATGAATATTCTTATGCCGCACCTGGTTGGAATTTTCAGAGCCTCTTTAGCTCTGAGGTATATTCCCAGTAAGTGGAGAGAAGTACGAGTGGTATTTATACCCAAACCAGGTAGGATGGACTACACCTTACCAAAAGCATTCCGACCAATTAGTCTCACATCGTTCTTTTTAAAAACAATGGAGAGGTTATGCGAGCGGTATATAAGAGATGAAGTGCTAGTTCACAACCCACTTCATCCAAATCAGCATGCATATACTCCGGGAAGGTCCACTGATTCGGCCCTTCACCAAGTGGTTGGCAGAATCGAAAGATCATTGGACAACAAAGAATCCACCCTGGGTATATTCATAGATATTGAGGGAGCGTTTGATAAAACAACCTTTCCAACAATTACCCAACAACTCAACTCCAGGAATGTACCTCTGGTAGTAGGAGAATGGATACTCAAGATGCTCTCTAGTAGAGCAATAAGTATCAATGTAGAAGACATCACAGTACGAGGACTGGTCATGAGGGGATGTCCACAAGGAGGAGTCTTATCACCCCTTCTGTGGAACATAGTCCTAGACACCCTGATTAATCACCTCAACAACAATGGATTCTACACAATTGCATACGCAGATGACATAGTTATCTTGCAGACTGGCAAATTTGTGAACACACTGTGCGACAGAGCGCAGGATGGGCTTAAATTAATTGAAAAATGGTGTAAGGAACACTCACTGTCGATCAATCCCAGAAAGACTGAGATGGTCCTTTTCACCAGGAAAAGAAGTTTATCGGGTTTGAAACCTCCCGAAATCTTCAAAAGCAAACTAAACTTTTCGGAAGAGGTGAAATACCTTGGTATTACCCTCGACAGGAAACTAACATGGAACTCTCATCTACACAACAGAGCAAAAAGAGCATATGTGGCTTATGAGCAGTGTCGGAGGACAGTGGGACGCACATGGGGTCTGTCACCCCGTGTGATCACCTGGATCTACACTGCAATAATAAGACCCATGTTAACGTATGGAGCAATTGCATGGGGACCGAAAGTTCTACAAGCAACGGCCATCCAAAAATTATATCAAATACAGCGAATGGCTTGTCTGAACATCACAGGAGCCATGAGAACAACACCAACCGCAGCAATGGAACTAATTACTGGTCTGACCCCTCTGGACCTGCACGTCAAGGAGGTTGCGTTAATGGCCATGGTACGATTGCGCACGGCTGGTGTAAACCCCGAAGTAGGAGTGGGCCAATTGAGGTTGAGCCTATGGCAGGAAGCGCTCACTGCGCTACCTCTGCTGCAGGCAGCCAACGATGCAATTGAACCCAGGTTTTTGTTTAACAAACCCTACAAAATTCAAATAAAACAGAACACAGAACCAGACGCTGCAAATGCAATACGCATTTATACAGATGGTTCAAAAATGAAAGAAGGCTCAGGATGTGGAGTTTACTCGAGAGCACTGAGCCTCAAGATTAAGTGGGGAATGGGAAACAATACCAGCGTGGTTCAAACAGAACTGGCTGGTATCTCAATTGCCACAAAAGAACTAACCAGAAGAGGAATTTCTGGAAAAAACATAACAATCTGCACTGATAGTAGACAAGCCCTATTAGCCTTGAACAGACAACGTGTTATATCGAGGCTAGTACTAGAGTGCCACCAAGATTTAGCTGACGCCTCGGCAGATAACAATATTATCCTGAGGTGGGTTAAAGGGCACGACAGGAGTAAAGGAAATCGCATTGCTGATTCTTTAGCCAGGGAAGCCGCTGGACTGAAAATTTTAGGACCCAGTGACACCTACGGCCTAACGACTTCGACAATTGCAGAACTAGCCAAACGTTACACCCATGCTCAATCCCTTAAGAGATGGGATGGAATCAAAGGATGCAGTCTTGCCAGGATCACCCTGGGCGACCCTGGAAAGCTGGCGCCGAAGAAATATTTGGCGATGACCAGGAAAAACCTACGTTTAACAGTAGGATTTCTGACTGGTCACTGTCAACTAAGGAAACACCTCCATACTATGGGGTTAGTGGACACACCTCTATGCAGGATGTGTGAACAGGAAGATGAAACTGTCAGGCATGTCTTATGCGAGTGTCCGGAGTTATCGTCAATAAGAGAGTGTGTGTTCGGTGAGTCTTGGCCTACACCTGCCGATATAAAGGAGATGTCTCCTAGTGACCTGACCACCTTCCTGAGAAGGACAGGATGGACAATGACCTAGGAGGACAACTCCTCGGGAGGATGTACAATGGGTCACATGTGGCCTAAGTGCTGTGAGCCTACACACTCACCCTCCCCACTCTACAGATACAGATACAGATATATATTTATATTTATATATATCTGTTATATTTATTCGTCTCTTCCTATTGTTTTTTCCGGTTCCTTATCCTTGTCTTCTCTTTTTTTGCAGCTTCACAGCCGGAAAATTACTACTTCAAGGCAAGTTTAGGTTTCAAGTTTAGGGCAAGTTTAATTCGTAGGATCTTCAAGCCAACGCCGTTCCCGATCCGTGCACGAGAGGAGAAATCACCGCCACCGCCGCCATCGCTAAGAGATGCAAACATCCTTAGCTCTCTAAGATAAGTTCCTTTGTCTTATCTTTAGCGTGTGTAAGATTTGGATTACAATTTGATATTCTCTTCATTTGGTGTTTTGAAATATTCAATTCATGTTGAATTTCAAGTATTTCAATAAATAATTATTATTTTCATTCTTGGTATTAATTATTCAATAATTATTGAATTGGATAAACGTGTTCGGGAATGAGTAGATTCATTTTTTTCATCCTAACGTTAATTTTTACAAAGGTGTTTCCAGCTTTCCACATTTTCCTTCTGGTTTTAATTGCTTTCGATTTGATTAAAAAGCTGGTGGCGTCCAATTCAATATTAATCGTATACCACATCCCAGTGATAGCGTATAAAATAGTTCAGTTGGTGCCGAATTCCAGTCCCTGAGGTGGAGTGCTCTAGCCTGTGGCTTTTTGGGTAACAAGTTGTCATTACACTTTTTATGAATTTATTTATTTATTATATGCAATAGATAACCGTAAGATTTGACTGTTTGATTATATTGGTGATAAAAGTGGTGGATTTCTTGGACAATGGGATGTTCAGTAAATAATTCCTGGATAGATAGTGTTGAGTATGTAATACATTTATATTGTATGCCAGTGTAGCTTTGTGTAGAGAGTGCGC
>CAJUYI010002183.1:50479-66686 GCA_910591695.1 Galerucella pusilla
CGTCGTTTGCTGTGATTGGTTAACATATAGTACGAGGGGTGCTGCGTGGGGGATGAACGGGGGTAGTTAGATTTTTTCTATTATTTTTCGTGTACACTGGACGTTAAGGCCTTTCAAACGAGACGTCGTTTGCCGCGATTAGTTGCAGACCGGTTGCAGTCCGGTTGCCGGTGTGAACCCACCTTAGAAGCAAATTTTGACGTTTTCAGACCTTAGATTTTCTTATGGAGATTCCCATGTTAAAATCGCGAAATTGGTCCCGAACTCTTGCTGCTCCTTTACTAAATACTTCAAAATTCGTAAAGCATATTTGAAATGTGTTTCATTGTAACAATTTTGGAATCTACTCAAGTAATTAACACTAAAACTTACATCAGGCCTTGTAGCCGAGCTTATGTATAATAATGCACCAATCAAATTTCTATATTTTAGATTTTTCTCACAATTATCAGACTTTTCAATTTTTAAATTAACTTCCATCGGTGTATTAAATAACTTACTATTCTCTATATTATAAATTCCAGCTAATGACTCAATATATTTGGTTTGACTCAACTCCATTTTATTACCTACCATATACATCAAAACTTACAGTTATTCCAAGATAATCTTTAATCTTACCTAAATCTTTCATATTGAACTTCTCAGATAACAAATTTTTAATTTTCTTCACATAGTCTATATCTTTACCACAGATTAATAAATCATCAACATAGATCAACAAATAAATAGTATTGTTTCCGTCTTTAAATACATATAAACAAGAATCAATGTTACTTCTTTCAAAACCAATATTTTCCAAGAATTTATCAAGACAATCATACCAAGCCCTCGGGCTTTCTTTTAACCCATATAATGCTTTTCTTAGTTTACAAACCTTGCTTGAGCCATCTTCATAACCTTTTGGCTGTTTAACATATATTTCCGAATTCACCTCACCATTTAAAAATGCTGTCTCTACATCCATCTGTTCAATACGTAGGCCCATTTGACAACAATATGACAGTAAGATTTTTAGAGTTTGCATTTTGGCTACAGGTGCATAAACATCGTCAATCTCACCAGTTTGTTGAAAACCTCTAACAACTAACCTTGCTTTATAGGTATTATCAGCCTTTTTTGAATATACCCATTTTACATCCAAAACTTTATTATTATTTACATTTTCGACTAGCTTCCAAGTATTATTTTTATTTAAACAATCAATTTCTTTATTCATAGCCTTTATCCAAAATCGACTTTCTTCTGATTCTAACGCCTCCTCAGTTGTACTTGGTACATTTGTGCTACAAAAATTTACAAAAATACTACTATTATATACAACATAATCTTTAAATTTCTGTGGAGTTTTTCTTGACCTCTCAGATCTACGAGCTGTTTCATTCGAAGATTCAAATTCTCCAATGTTCTCATTCATACTTTCCTGATCAGAACTTTCAAGTTCCCCTTCACTGTCTGCGTTATAACATTCAAATTCATCTTCACCTAAACCTATGCATTTTACATTCTCCTCGACAATATCTACGTGTCTAGCCACTATGACTCGATTATCTAAAAGCACACGATACCCTACTTCGCTATAACCAATCAAAATACCCATATCAGCTTTTTTGTCCCATTTAGAAATCCTTTTCTGTTCAGGTTTCCTAACAAAAACTATACTCCCATATAAACGCAAGTTTGACACGTTGGGTCTTTTACCAAAAAATATTCCATAGGGTGTTTTTCTTTCAATCGTGTTTGTTAACGTTCGATTCTTTAAATAAGTTGCCGCGCAGACAATTTCGGGCCAATATCTCTTGTGTATGTTAGCTTCATCTAATAAACAACGCGACATATTCATAATCGTTCTGTTGAAACGTTCTGCTGTTCCATTTAATTCATGAACATAAGCCGGACAATTTTTAATAACAATGCCTCTTTCTTTAGCGAAACTGTAAATCTTACCATTCAAATATTCTGTGCCATTATCACATCTCAAAAATTTCACCTTTTTTCCTGTCAAATTCTCACATTCATTCACATACTGAACAAAACAATCATACACTTCTGTTTTGGATCTCATAACATACACTTTAGAAATTTTGCTGTAATCATCAATAAACGAAACAAAGTACTTTTCTCCTTGAAATCCTGTAGTAGTAAACGGTCCACAAACATCAGTATGAACGATTTCTAAAATTTCTTTTGCCTTTTCCCTATTATTTTTAAATGGAACATTACTCATTTTATTTTCTATACATGTTTTACATTTCATGAAATCAGATTCAAGCTCTATTGGAATACCATTTATCAGCTGATTTTTCGACAAAACCTCTAAGTATTTAAAATTTACATGACCTAACAACCTATGCCATTTTTCTTTTTCACTCATATTGTTTGTATTCTTATTTGCTATATTTACACAAGAAAGATTATCATTCAACTTACTTTTCATAAAATATAAGCCATTATTTTTAACCGCTACAGCTGTTACTTCACCTTTCATATCGCTAATTTTAGCTATTTTTCCTTTATAAACAATCGTGTTATTTTCTGTAACTTTACTAACGCTAATTAGATTTGACTTCATATCTTTTACAAAAAAAACATTTTTTCTTCAAGCGTATAATAATAACTATATTACTTTTTGCAACACAGACCGTAGAAATATCCCATTATTTTACTAGTACAAAAATTAATTTTCATTATTGTACTAATAAAATAATGGGGCGTTGTAATCAAGTAGGTAGGAACTGTCATTTTTAAACTTATTTAATTTGACGTTTGTCTGTTTTGAAAATTTTGTGAAAAATGTCTCAAGAATTGCAATGTACGCCTCCGGAATTAGTTGAAATAGCTAATTCCAGTATTGAAACTCTAATTCCAACGAAGTCGCGTAAACTGTATGATTTTGCATACGAAAAATTTCTAAAATGGTGCAATGAATATAATGTACAGCAATACACGGAAAACGTTATGCTTGCATACTTCACGAATTTGTCCAGAAAGTTTAAAAGTTCTACTCTATGGGCACAGTATTCAATGATTAAAAGTCAATTAAACATTAAACATAATGTTAAAATAGAAAAATATAGCAAATTAATTGCATTTATAAAGCGCCAAGGGGAAAATTATACACCGAAAAAATCAAAAGTATTAACACAAGATCAATTTGATAAATTTCTCAAGGATGCACCAAATAATGTTTATTTAGCAACAAAGGTAGGTACTTTCTTATTTCTTTTTAATCATTATTACGTTTATTAAACCGTTGACAGTGATATCTACTAGCAGATCAATATTTAACTTGACAGCAAATATTACCTCATTTCCTACTTATAACATTTAATGACGGTAGCTCAGTGGCAGAGCTTTTGTCTTCGGTCGCAAAGGTCAGCGGTTCTAATCCCGGTGCTACCAGCTTTTTTTTTTATTTATTTCAACGTTTGTTTTAGGTTATATTAATATTTGGAGTCACAGGAGCCCTTAGATGCGATGAACTTGTTAATTTAAAGTCTAGCGAAATCCAAGATTTGGGAAATTTAATTTTGGTTAAAATCATAAACACAAAAAACAAAAAACAACGGTCGTTTACTATAATTGGCGATTTTTATTTGAATTTGGTAAGACAGTATACGGCTCTTCGTCCGGATGATATTGGCCTGCAGCGATTTTTTATTAAATACCAGAATGGTAAATGTCACCGTGTGGTAATGGGTATCCACAAAATATCAAACGTACCAAAAGACGTTGCTACGTTTTTGAAATTAACAAATCCTCATGAATATACAGGACATTGCCTTCGGAGGACTTCCGCAACTATTTTAGTTGACAACGGAGGTGATATTACCGCTTTAAAGCGGCATGGTGGATGGAAATCCACCAGTGTTGCTGAAGGGTACTTAGAGGATTCCATTTCCAGTAAAACACAAACTGCACAAAAAATACTTAATTGGCAAGAACAACCAAGTAATAGTTCTGGAATCGCTGACATAATAATCGACAATCAACTTACTAATAATATGATGTATACCAATGACAAAATTGTAAATGTCGAAGCTGAAAGCGGTGGCAGTGGCTTAAATTTAAACAACTGCAGTATACAAAACTGCACATTTAATATTACTGTTAATAAATAGGTAACACTTTATGTAATTTTTCGTTTGTATTAATTAAATAGTTGAGATATAAACAAAGCCTTCTATATTTTTTATAAATGCATATTATTATTACGCTTGAAGAAAAAATAGTATATGTTACTCGGAGCAGAAGGCCCATTATATGTTTCGCCCAGTTTGCACAGCCTCGGCTAGCGCCTCGGCAGTGCAAGAATCTGGGCTCAACAATAATGTTGGCCTTCTACTCCTAGTAACATAATATACTATTTCATATCAATTAATTTTTTCTTGCCAAATGCATTAAAAAAACTTTTAACGTTACCAATTTTTGTTGCTTTAACAATCCTATTATCGCCTAAATAAACGTTTACAGGTTCTTTCAATATAGTACATTTATCAAATAATTTTTCATCATTAATTATGTGATCGGTACAACCACTCTAACAACCATTGTATATCATTACCACTTACGTCATTTAAATCAACGTTGTGCGCAGTATGATGGGCAACTGCTGTAACCCATGCGCTATTTCCTTCTTCATCTCTCCTTTCTTGCTGTTGGTCCACGCAATGCGCACTTCCCCTGCGTCGACTACCATTGTTGTCATGCGCACTCTCCCTGCGTTGACTACCATAGTTGTCATGCGTATTTCCGTAGCTTCCTTTTCCGGCACCTCGTCGTCCACGCGATGAACGCCATGTGCTTCTTTTAACTGTTGCTTGGCCTCTGTTTCTACAGTCTCTTTGGAGATGCCCAACATCACCACAGCCATAACATCTCCGCTCTTGTCGACTTTTTACAGTGAACACATTTGACTTTCTTTCGTGATTGTCGTCTTTTCTATTTTTCATCTCCGTCATTTGAATCTTAGTTTTTACGTAATCGGCTGTTTGGTCCTCTTCCTTTAGAGTATCAATTAGATCACCAATATAACTGTATGAGTCAGGCAGAGTATTTAGTATATAGTTCAGTTTTTCCTTCTCCGACACTTTTGCACCTGCACTTTTTAATTCGTTAACACATTTTTCAAAGTCTCCAAAAAAAGTCGCCGAGTCTCTATAGTTTTTCAATCTTATTCTCTCCAATTTATTTCGGCAAATAATTTGCAGTGCCGATGATTCTTTCAGGTACAGATTGTCAAATTTCTTCATTATTCCATAAGCCGTCGTTTCATCGCAAACAAATTCCAGTTGTTTATTCGAAATAGCACTATATATGTAGTTCATAGCTTTCAAGTCATTTTCATCCCAGGTTTCTTTATCATTTACCGTTTTTGAGCGTATAACTACTTCATCACATTTTTTCAATTTCAAAAATAACATTACACGTTTTTTCCACATGCCATAGTCTTCTCCATCAAACACCGGTACAGTTGCTTCACCGTTTCTCGCCATTTTGTATCACACGTGCTTTCCTTCGTACACAGGATACTGTTTTATAATTTTTACTTTTCAACCACGCTCTGCTACCATGTTAAGGTGCGTGGTTTGAAAGTAAACAATACTTTATAACACAAAATAAGCTTTATTACTAATAACGAAAACATACATAAAACATGACATGGTAGGTCGGCGTACTTCTATACACTGATCTAGAACATAGTTGATTGCGCAGCGCTACCGCTACTAAACGGAAGTTCAACATATATGGGCGCACATGCGCACTCTCTACACAAAGCTACACTGGCATACAATATAAATGTATTACATACTCAACATTTATTAATAAATAAATTAAGTGTCGTGGACAAAGTATAGTATTCTACTCGCAATTTATGGCCATAATTCACTTGGGTGACTTGCGCCCCCCGCCTGCGGCTCGTGACGCAAACGTCACCCATCGTGAATTATGGCTATCATAAATTGCTCGTTTAATAATATACTATAATACTTAAGTTCAAACGTATTTATGGTGTATATATTGTAAAAAGATGGAAGTAACAGGGGGTTAATGTTAGGAAGGAAGACTAGAGGAGGAATTATAAACTTTACGTTCACGTTCAGTTCGCAGTTGGCGTCGTTCGCGTCGTTTCAATTTTGATAGATCTCAGCTGATTTTATTTATATTTTGTTTTGTAAAAAATAAAGATGGATTGAAATATTTATTTGATTTCAAGTGTATTTGGGCTATATTCATTATATGCTGCTTTTAAGAAAAAAAAAACAGAAAAAGATGAGTACATTAAACAGCTGACAAGGACGTTTCTCACGTGGTGCAAAACTTTCGTTTTGATTGTTTTACCTGAACTGCCAACTGCGAACTTAAATCTTGGCCATCTCGAACGCGGACGCAACGTGACGGGCGTAATGGAAACTGCCAACTGAACGCGGACTGAGTTTATGAACGTAATTGTGTAATCCCTTTAGTTTAACTTCAACTGAACTGAACTGCCAACTGCCAACGACGAACTGAACGCGAACGTAAAGTTTATAATTCCCACTTAGTACGACAATCGACAATACAATTATGAATTAACCTCAACTCAACACTCAACAAATGAACTCAATACGTTCAATTTCGTAGCGAATGTTCATTTCACAAACTACCACCTGATTTCCCATCTCATATTATCACAGTCCAATAATATATTTCCTGTTCACTCTTCTATGCTCTCCCTGAGACTCGAGGATAGAAAGATGAGCGGATAACTGTTTACGTATGCTCTGTGTTAAGAAAATGAACTAATATGACCCGCGAACTTTAAGAAATATAGCAAATGTACAAGTTTAATATTGTCTGAATGTAGTTATAATTCTTCTAATCTAGGTAGATGTGGAGTTTTTGTCAACATTCATTATATGTTGTTATGTTGGAAATGTGGTGGCTAAAAATACATTTAAGGAACCTTTTGAGATGATATCAACTCCAAACTTCTTGTACACATGTGGGTAATGTTTTAGGTTGGTTGAATATAAACTTCGGGTATAATATATAACATAACCACTATGTATGAGACATATCTGGGCAACATAAAATTAACATTTTATATATCATTTAATATTATTGGTTATGCTATTTCGATGTAACTTATATGTAACTGAAAAATATTGTGTTGGAAACTTCATGACAACATTAATGCAATGTAATTTCACAAATATTGCAAAAGTTATCTCTGGAAAATATTTTTCCTTCGACCGTGCGTTTTAACCCACTTTCCCGCACGCATTTTAGTTTTGAAAGTGTCACTTTCCCGCACTAGTGCGGGAAAGTAAAATTATGCAAATTTTCACCTTATTAGATAGTTTTTTCATTCGGAAGTTATAACTATTGTTACAACAGGTGAATAAATCGTCCACCAAATAAAATCTACATATTTTCTAGCTTTTTGTTGCATTTTTAATTTTTGAAAATATAAAATAATGGAGATATTTTGATATAGCCCTGTACATTCTTTGAAGTAGTGTCATAAAACAATTATCAAACCACCCGGGTTTGATATAAGAAAAATATATCAAATACAATTTTTTCATCTACAAATGACTTAAAACCGTTGCCGTCACCTTCATCGTCATCTTTATGTGACCTGCAACCGATGCTATCCTCATCAACGTCATCTACTTACCAGTTAACACCAAATAACTCCACTGGACCGGCAATTTTAAGTAATTCACAGAATGCAACAAATTGTGTTTCTAATATTATTATTCATAATAATAATTTTTGGTTGAAGTTTTGTATATGTATGTTGGAATAAAGTAACTTTTGAAAAATGGGTTAGTATCCTTTTTTGTATATACGGTCGTAGAAAAAATAATGTTCCTAACTCATGCGTAAAGTGTCTTTCCCGCCCTTGGCCGCTTGACAACTGCAGTCGCGTGCGGGAAAGTATCACTTTCCGCACTTGTTAGGAAAATAACTATTTGTTATGTATCATGTTTAGTGGGAATATACCCAGGGTGGATTCTTTGTTGTCCAATGATCTTTCGATTCTGCCAACCACTTGGTAAAGGGCCGAATCAGTGGACCTTCCCGGAGTACATGCATTCTGATTTGGATGAAGTGGGTTGTGAACTAGCACTTCATCTCTTATATACCGCTCGCATAACCTCTCCATTGTTTTTAAAAAGATGTGAGACTAATTGGTCGGAATGCTTTTGGTAAGGTGTAGTCCATCCTACCTGGTTTGGGTATAAATACCACTCGTACTTCTCTCCACTTACTGGGAATATACCTCAGAGCTGAGGAGGCACTGAAAATTCCAACCAGGTGCGGCATAAGAATATCCATTCTCCATTGAAGTAGGGCTGGTCTTATTCCGTCAGGTCCTGGTGACTTGAAGGGGGAAAAGCCCGATATGGCACACCTTATCTTGTCCTCATCAATTACTGCACTAGCAGATTGCCAGTCGTAGGTATTGTGAGGGAGTTGTTGGTACTTCCGTTCAGTTTGACGTTCCAGGAAAGACAGAACCTGGGAAGTGAGTTTCCATAAGAATCTCAGCGCTCTCTTGAAGGTTGGCGGCATTGTCGCCATTTTCCCTTGTCAGGATGCCGATACTCTTATGGTGGTCGTTTGAGAGTGCCTTCTGTTGCCTAGAAATTTGTGGGAAGTCTTCGACTGCCTCACAATATGCTCTCCAGGCTTCTCTTTGCTTTTGTCTGCAGACTTTTTTGAACTCTTTGAGGATGGCTTTATATATTTCCCAGTCCTCTAGTTTTGTTCGTTTTGCCTTGTTAAAGGTCGTTCTCGCTGTCTTTCTGAGGTGCTCTAGTTCAGGGCACCACCAGGTATTGGTCGTGCCACCTGTCTGAACCATCCTCATCGGACAGGATTCCTTATAGGCAATGTCTATTTTGTTTTGGATATATACTGTGTACCTTTCCAGTTCCTCATTATTGCTAGGAGTCAGGACCTCTGTTTCCCACAGAGCACCTTTTAAGAGTCGATTGTAGAGAGCTACATTCGTCCTCTTCGGGTCACGGGATTTTACAGTGGTCCTGAGATCCTGGCTTACCGTATAGGTCAGCCAGCGGTGGTCTGACATAGAAATATGATCCCACACTTACCAGTCCTGAATTTTGTTTGATATTTTGGTTGTCGCCAGCGTAATATCTATTAATGTTTGGCTACGGGCGTTAATAAATGTCGACTCCGTGCCTCTGTTTAAGATTGTTAGATCTTTCTTAATTATATATTCATAAAGAGACTTACCTCGGGCGTTGATATCCTTGCTGCCCCAGCTCAAGTAGTGTGAGTTTGAGTCGCAACCCAATATCAGCTCCACTCTCTGTTTGAGGCAGTGAACCGCTAGTACCTCCATCTCTTTAGTCGGTGGTAGGGTGGCTGCATCTGAAGGTAAGTATATCCGGGTTTTCGACATGTCGTTTATTTTATTTGCTATTTTGATATATAGCTAAATTATGAAATGAAACAATTTTATTTTGTTAAATCTACATTATATTTAACCTTAAAGTTGTGACGCGTTTCGCTAACATAGTAGCTTTTTCAAACGAATGGAGGTATAATGAGAAATTTTCAATTTATTCAGTATATTTATAGCTAACATATAGCTAACCTTAAATTTGATAAATAAGATCATCAGGATTGTATTTAGCCAAATTCCAAAAGGCTATGCAATTAATAATTACCAGCATCTTTTCCTAACTGAAAATACTTGAGAACTTTCAAAATACTGATGTTTTTCCGTGTATTCATGCATATTTTTGTATTATTCACATAAATAAAACAATAAAATTAATATTCACTTTTCATAAATATTAATTGACCGTAAACAACAAAGTAGAGACCTGTCAAGAACTGTCAGTGTGACAGTAGAAAAAGACGTAAGACTTATTACCGCTACGAAAGTAATGTCTTCATAGTATTTCAAACTCTCGATTGATAGGTTGAGCTTGAGCGTAATATAAATATCAACCAATCAAATTTTTGTAAGTCAAATATTAGGGTTAATGTTTGTAATACATTTTACCTACGACCCCCCCTGTTATCAGTCAATAACACACAGTCGGTATCAATGTAATGACGTCTATTACGCACTGTAAAAAAAAACGCACAGCTGTAAAGTAAATCGCACGGCTTCCCTAGCAACATCTTAGCAACTGTCAATAGACGTCACCATTTTATTCAAAATTTACTATTTGAAAACATTCGATATGGCCACGTTTGACTGTGAAAAGCCCAAAGGGCTGAGTATATGTATTGATTATAATTGAAAAATGGACTTTCGATTATCAACAATATATTAATAATGATTAAAGGTTAGTTCTTTAATGTGCTTCTTTCATTGGTAATAGAGTAATAGAGATGGAGTTTACCAAGCACCTCTAATTATGTAACTGTTATTTCTTATGCTTATTATAAAAAATACAAGTACAAGTAGGTCGTAGGTGAAGTATAGTACGTAACTCGTGTTGTAAAGCATTTTACCACACACGTTACGTAATATACTATTAGGCACTCACGGAATTACGCACTCGCCACCACGCGGCATCGTGCGTAACTTTTCCATTCGTGCGTAAAATGCTTCTTACCACACACGTTACGTAATATACTATAAAGTGATATTTTGATTAGGATTTATTCCATTTCTTCCTACGTAATATATTATTTCAACCATATCTGGATATTATGTCCACCTCAGCCGGAAGGATAAATATACCGGTCCATATGAAATCCATATAAATAATAAAATCAACAAAAGTTGATAGAACAACACATTATAGGTACTATTCAAAAATATTTTATCTATAGGCTCAATATTAATAGATTCTTATTCACTGAGTTTTATCAGGTGTTTAAAGAAAACAACAAACGCCCTATTGGTCCACTTCACATAAAAAGGTGCTTGACATACTTACATAAAAATACTTACTAATTCATGTCCATCACCTGACAAGTTGTCAATGATGGCAGTCCCCATGAGAATAAACCAATATTTGGATATAATATGCATCTTAGATTTGTAATTTGGTTGCTTTGTATTGATTCGATGAGCCTTTTAAGGGTGATCTGTCAGATATAGCTTATATAAAATAACTACCCAAGGCATTAAAACAATGTCGAGAAATCATAATCAAATCATGATAATGGTTTGACTTTGTACATTCCAAGAGATAACTGTACAAAATTATATCATTATATAGGATTTATTTTGTTATTTGAATCAAATCGATACCTCCTTTGAAGAATTGTATTTACCTTCGAAAGCATTTTTATATGAGGTGATTTACGTGAAATCTGCATAAAATATCTAGATTCTGCAGGCTTTTTGTTTGAAGAGCATTTTTGTACACCGTATACTAAAGCATTGTCACAATTGTCTCCTTTTAGGAAAACTGCGAACTTCACAATTACTCTAACTCCATGCAAACTACCTTACAAAAAAACACTTACAAACTCTTATATCTGGATCTAATATTTTATAATCAAATTTGTGATAAGTAGGTAGTTTCTTGTAAGTTATCGTATGTCATTTATCTAACTACTATATACGATCCTTATCCTGTGAATTGGGTATATCCCGTAGGATATTGTAAATAAATTTGGTTGAATTATGTTGTTCCTTGCTAAATATGGAGAACATTTCAAAATAAAATTGTTTTTAGGATTTGGTTTGGGGCTATTGGCTTCCGGAACCTTCTTAGTTATCAATGATTACTTCACTACCAAGAAAAGTACAGCTGTGGGAATCTCAATGGCTGGAACAGCAGTGGGACAGATGACGATGCCACTTTTTATAGGAATGCTACTGAAGAAATACGAATATGATGGAACCGCTTTTATTTTGGGATTTATAAGTTATAGTGGTATTATTGGAGCTGCATTTTTCAAGGTAAAACTCAGTTTACTAACTTCAATTCAAAGCTTCCTACAAATATTTTAATGGCGTTTTCAATGTTTATTAATGGTAATATTTCTACCACTATAATATAAAGTAGGTACCTACTTCATTTGATTTGATATTTTTAACACGTAACTTTTTATTAATGACATAATGTCTATAAGATTGCGTAGTTTTCTTTTTTGCCTGGAGGAGGAAAATTCTTCTAGTTCAAAAATATAGTTTCTATTATTATACTCTAAAGCTCAAAATATATTAATATATGTTAAGCCTGAATCATCGTCAAACAGCTCATTAAGAGCTTATATTCATAGTTCATACCTAATAAAATCTAAAAGTACTAAGAGCTGAGAAAACTTTGTGAATGGACCATACCAGAATGACTACGCTGACAGGTCGGGCATATATCTCTGGGTCCTCTTGTCATATTTCATCCAGTTTTCATTCTTTACTGGTAAACAACGGATAGTTGCTGAACTTTAATTGGTGATGAGTTCTCCAAATTATCCAAAATGTCATCGTTTTGTAGGATTGTTAAGTGTGGAATACGTGTAGCACCAACTGCCTTACAGCACATGTCAAAACACACAAGCTCAAATTCCAACTGATCGGGGGACCTATCACAGTCACACGACCTGTCAAAGTCAGGTGCTGTGAAATGGTCTTTATAATTAAGATCGTTTGAATTTTGGAGGTTATGGAATAAAATACCAAAAACCGGATATTACACCTCATTACAGAACATTACCTATACATGAAACTATGAAGCATTATCGAAGTGAAAACTTTTTCAACACCACTTAACGATTGTTGATAGATCAAAACCTATGGGACCGGATCACCGACATACACATTTTTGGTACCTAGAGTAAAACTTCTATGATAGTGTCACCATATGCGTATGATGAAATTTTTATGAGAGATAAATTCATGTTATACGGAAGTGAAGCTTGGATACTGGATACAAAGTAGGTGGGATCGAGGAATTTCGAGGACAATTCACGGAGGAATTGATGATCTGGACAGAGGTGAAGGAGAACAAGATAAATTATAGCACAACTGCTTTGATGGTTAGGCCACGTAGACAGAACGGATGACAAGGCTTTGAAAATCGCCTAGACTGACCTGAGGAGAGAACACAGTGGAGTGGTAGTACAGACCTACTGTGCTAAGATACTTTCCAAAGATCCTCAAAGGATAATCAACTCATTGGAGGCAGGAGAGATAGAAGATATCCTCAAAACGGGATGGAAACTTTTGTAGAACTTCTCGAAGTACATATTGTCCAGGGTGCAAAATAAGCGATGGACCACTATATATAAAACAGCATATGGTCTCGAAGACTCCAAACCGGAGTAAAGATTTGATGGAAAGTATCTAGAGCAGTAGACAGTGAAAAATTGGAGTATAATAAGATGGGCAATAGACTCATTTGAGCCATATAAATCACCAGGACCAGACAGGATTCATCCAATTATATTGCAAAAGGCACACTGCATTATACTATGTAGGTACCTACTCTGTGTACGATCCATAGAGCAAGCATGGGACAAGGGTACATACCGAAGGGTGGTCTTTATTCCTAAATCTGGGGAACAGGTAACAATAAGGTGAAGTGACTAAGACCCATAAGTCTGATGTCATTTATACCGAAGAGATTGGAAAATCTGATAGACCTGCAAATTAGAGAAGGGTTGTCCAGGCGAGCCTTGTCCTGGACAACTCAAGCCAAGGTTCCGGCACTGAGGCCACTGGCGGTCACATTGTGCCATTCCTGCTACCTAGACATCCATGAAGCCGAGCCCTTCAATACAACTTTTTCCAATGGATGTCTGCTTGTGTCTCCAGGGGCCATAACAGGGACTCCAAAGATTCGCCTGCGTAGTACAGCCCAGTGTGGACACTCTAAGAGAACATGGACTGACGTTTCGTCAGTCATGCCGCAACCCCTACATAGGGAACTTTCCTCTACTCCTAAGTTGTGGAGGTGTTTCCTCATACAGCAGTGCCCTGTTAGGAGTCCTGCTATCTTCCTTAGCCTGCTCCTTGGTAGTTCAGTAGCTGCCCCGGCGTGTCCATCAGTCCATCCCTTCAGTAGAAGTTTGGATTATCTAGGACCCTGCAGAGCATTCCAATGTGTGAGGTGCTGATTCCTCAGCCACTTCTTCGTCTCCTTGCGTATTTTTTGTTTTGTTGGGCCCAGGGTCGGGCCCGGGCCGCAGAAAGGAGCTGCCGCCCTTTCCGCAGCCAGTGCATCCGCCATCTCGTTGCCTTCAAAACCAGAGAGGGCTGGAATCCATTCTAGCCGCACCCCGTTCCGCCGTCGTTCTCGACATTCGTTGGTAAGTCCTAAGTTGCTGGTATACCCACTCAGGGCTTTAATTGTTGCCTGACTGTCGGAGTATATGGTTATGCGTCGATCCACATAACCTCTGTCTAGGTTTATCTGGGCACATTCCAAAATAGCATATATCTCGGCCTGATATGCAGATACACCATCTCTCAATGGTACACAAACTTGTGTTCTTGGGTTTCTGGAGTAAATTCCAGCTCCTGCTCTATCACCGGAGCATGAGCCATCTGTGTACCAGACGGTCCCATTAGGCTGTGTATTCCTCTCTTTTTCCCAAGAAGCTCTATACCGGATCATGGCCCTGTATGGGGTAGGGAAGTAGTACTTACACAGGCATTCATCAACCGCTGGAGCTAGAACTGGAATATCTTCCTGGAGCCGGAGCTTGTTGACGTGCCTGCACTCTTCCCCGTTTCAAGCGCAGGAAAGCCCTCCCCGCCTCAGCCTCTATCACATGGTGGAGAGGCCGAAGACCAAGGATCACTTCCATCGCAACAGTTGGTGTAGTCCTCATGCAGCCAGTCGCCCCCCAACTGACCACCCCTTGAAGGCGTGCTAGTTGCGATCTAGCCGTGACCAAGGTTACCCTCGGCCACCAGACCAGAGCCGCATATGTGAGCATAGGCAGCCGGGAGTATACACGAAGACAGAACTCTATCAAGGGTGTACTCTCGAAAATAAGGAAGTATTATTATAAGCCTATCTTAAAAGGTATATTGTCGAAAAAAATTGGAAAAACCAGCTGCAGAAGGATAAAATGCAGGCTGAGAAATAAAATTATTTTCTTAACCTTGATATGTGGAACATTATCAGCCCGGGTTTCAAAGGGATGTCCTTAAGGAGAAGTCCTACCTACTCCAATATGGAGCCTTGTAGTGAATGGAATAATAAGGAGACCTGAAAAGGAACACCATACTGTCTCAGGATTTGCGGATGATCAGGTCGTCATATCGCAAGTTGAATCAAAATTTTACTACCAGGCTCTGAACATAGTAAGATAATGGATGGTGAAGATGTGCTTAAATATAAGTCCATCCAATCAAACATAGTGCTTCATACCAAAAAAGGGGATCTGGTGGGATTGGGACCAATAGCCCTTCAGGGTAAAATTATTCCATCGATGATTGATGTTGAAGGGGTGATTATTGACTCGAGATTGGATGTACCAAACAACTGGAAAAAGTAGCAACAACATCGGAGATCATATTTACGATGGCAAGGCAAACTTTTTTGGTCTGGAGGACAGCGACGACACAAAATAATGCAATAATGATACTAGGCAAGGTGAAAAACTTACCTGTATCAATATTGCTGGGTGCACGGAAATCAAGTCAACTGTAGCACTAGAAGCCTTATATGGCCTTCCTCTATTACATCCCCTAATAATAGGGAATGCAAGGATGATGTTATTTAGGCTGCACAATAACCTGAGTAGGAAAACAAATGGTTTAGGATACATATCCAGTTAGAATATCGTGAGTGAAGCCATCTTAGATATGGAAATAGACTATATGCTCACTAAACTCCTTTCTTGGCCCTGAATATCAGATGGAGAAACCTCACAAAAAGGACTGGCAAGACCCAATTAAGGCGTCTATTTTGTAATATTCCGTTCAGCAGAGGTTTCGTTTACAAACGATTGGAAGTGTGAACGAAAAATTTTAAAACGTTATTCTGTATCTTTTTCGTTGACCCCTTTCTGATGTTAACGAAAGTTGGACGTTTTCAAATGGGTAGAGTCTGTTCAGCCATCCTTTGCCGTTACGTCATACATTGTCCAGCTTGCTCTCTCATTCATGAAATGGATGAGACGGAATTATGACGTCATTAACATATTTCTTATCTATAAGGTCGACATAAATTTTATTTGTTACACTTGACAGTTCAGTTTTCATCTTTTGAAAACAATAAGACTATCCAGAACACGTGACCGTCTGACATACAAAATGGCC
>CAJUYI010002184.1:0-35497 GCA_910591695.1 Galerucella pusilla
ACAGCACTTTAAGTAATGTTGTTGTGGTAACTATTTCAAGAATGTATGCTATAACGAGTAAGTTCGGCATGCCAGCTCTTGAGTAGAGAGAATAGAGTTGAAGAATATGTCACGTGATCAAAGAGCAAATAGAGTGTTACTTTATCGAACGCGATTGTATTTGAAGTAAAATTAGAGGTTAAGAGAAGTATATACCTAGATTTCATAAATACATCCATATTTAAATTAATAAAGTAGTGTATATAATGGATCAAAGATTACAAAAAGTTGTCATGCATGTTCTTATTGAACAAGCTAGAAACCCTATTATGGATTTAAATTCTGAGTATGCGTTAGGTGCGCTTCACTAAATTTTACAGGAGACATAAAAAACGTAACCAAATGTTATGGTTTTAAGACATCCACGATATTATTGTTTTTTAAGTTACATTAAATCCTAACAATAATTATTGAATACATAAAAAAAAAACCAATTTAGTATGCACATTGCGCATTTCATCTGTTCTTTATTTACACATAGCGGTTTTTACAGTGCAAACAATAGATTTGACAAACATTGATGAACTATGGAAAAATAAAATATAGTATTCCTAAAATAACACAACAAGATCTAATTAAAAAGTAGTGAAAAAAATGTAAACAGTGTTCTAAATTATCCTAGAAAACTGGTGGTCCTTGGTCCTAATGCTTGAATGGCTTCAATGATTGCAAGTTGTGAAACTTATTTTTGGTCAATTTTTATTACTATTTATATTTGAAAACCACTGAAGTTGAGATAAATAGGAAAAAATAATCTATCAAATGCAGAAAACACTATTTGCTCTTGAAATAATCTAGGAGCATTAAGATGGGCACTGTTTCGCTGTTACTGAACAGAAAGGAGTTGGATCTTTTTATATGTAAATGTTGTTCCCGAACTGGAAAGAGTAAATCGAGCAAACGGAGTTAAGAGATTGCTACCTGCCGAACTCACCCAATAATAGAAGAGCTAAGTCTAAGGTCAGTGTGGCCAACAAAAAGAATGACAGTTAAGGTCTACCCTTCAAAACATAAAATTTTTGCATGTTTTTTATCATTGCGAACATCTATATTGCTTCATTAAAATAATGAATACAACCCCGAAGATTATATCTTGAAATTTAAAATGATTTTTTAGCTAAATACTCAACATATCTGTGGCCAATAACTCTAGAAACTTCTGGCAAGTCACCATTTCATTTGGGTCATTCAGTCACTAATTATGTCAAATGTCAGTTATATTTATTTTTGATGATATTCGTTTAATTCTGTATGTCCATTTTCGATTAGATTTTTGTAGCATTTCTAGATCTTTATTCTTCTAATTACTTTTTCCACTGACATCTGACATAACTAGTGACAGATAACAGAAATGAAATGGTGACATGCCAAGAGTTCCTAGAATTATTGGCTACCTATATGTTAAGTATTCAGCTAAAAAGTCATTTTAATTTTCAAGATATACGCTTCAGGGGTGTATTCATGTTCTGGACATGTAAAGTTACTGCATTACGGAAAAGTCAAACTTACCGTGTATTTTCTTATAATATTCCACAACAAAAGGACTTTTCAGTAATCTTTATAAATCCCGGCTTCATTTCGTCCAATAGTATACACAAACAACTCAAAAGTACAACAATATTCGAAAAGTAAATTAACTAACACAACTACAAAAACAAAATTTTCAGCTGAGGTTCTTCTTAGTTGGATGTTCAGGATTCGGTCGTAGCAGCAATTAGCCAGCCACTCTGTTTAACTCTTATTGTTTAACTTTTTAATCAAACTTTGTGACATTTAAGGCACGTTTTTCAACCATTGATTCACAGACGTCGGTCTCCGCAGCACCGACATGCTAAAGTCATCAGTGGCACGTAAAAAAATTGAAGAACGTGTCACGGGACACACGGTAAGAACTTTAGTTCCTTTTAAGCAATAATCACATTTTTTTAATCAATAAATAAATACACATATTAATATAAGAATTTATTTTATTCTGGATGGAACTTCATTTGAGAAAAATATACAGTAGTATTAATTATAAAAATCTTATCATTAAGTTGATTGGCACAAAGTACATATTAAGTATTCTATTAACTGTAATTAATAATACAATGTATGCTGACAATCAACATTTTGCGCCTAGAGACTAGCTCGCCGGCCGAGACGAGGCACATGACGTAACAACGTAACGTCACGGTCAGATCATTTGCGTCGTGAATTTCTCGCTCGGTCAGATTTTTTCCTCGCTCCAACCTAACATAAAGAACTAAAGTTCTAAAAACCAGCTATTATTATATCTTACAACTGACAATCGATACCACTCTATTTTTTTTTCAATTTCTGACACTGTTAATCTTAGAACATAAAACAGACAGGATGGAGCATTTACCAAATAAGTTTGCGTCCAAATAGGAGGTTGCAAATGGCGAATAGTCGTTTCCGTTTTGACAGTGGCGTACTGTCTGTATAGGGTATGGGATATGTGTAATTTTAAAATTGTAGCTTATTGAAATGTATTAAATATAAAACTATAAGCTGTCCTATGTCCTATAAAAACAATATCGTCTAGGAGCAATGAAAATACGAATATAGAATAATACTTCTGAAATACTTTCGTTTAAACTTATTTTCACCAAAAAAACTACATATACAAGGCATGTTCTTTTATACACCGGTAGATCCACCAATCGAACAACTGCGTTTTCATATTCATTGGTGGATTGTAGATTGAAGAAATGACGCGTTTATATTTATTACTGTTTCATCAACCAAAATTGGAAACCACTCCACCGTTGTATCGAGGTGGTGGATAACTTTGGTGGTCGACATAATGACAGCTTAACCTAAAAAAACTAACGATTTTTTGAAGCAGTCAAAGAAATGGACGAATTAATAGAAATAAATTTAAAATGTGGTAACAAGGTATTGACAGCGCTATTAATAGCGTCAGAGATTGAAAAAATTTCAAATGGAACTATCAGATGTACTGCTACTAACAACAATCAACTTAGAAATAGATTGTCAGTGGTCAGATGATTTAAATAACAACTGCGTTTTTTATGTGCCACTGATGAGTCCAACACTGCATAGACTGACGTCATTCAACCAATGGTGAATAAATGACGTAAAAAAAACTTGCCTTCAATTTACGTCAGTAAACGTCAACTTCACAAATGAGTCATAATTAGGGTGTTGCAAATGGCGACTTCTGTCGCATTTTCTTATATAGCTAATGAGTGACAAGACTCCTTCCTGTCTGTTTTATGTTCTAAGTTGTTAATAGTGCAATTGATACTTTAATATCACACTCTAAATTGATTTCTATGTATTCGACCATTTCCTTAATAATTCGGTATAACCGCTTCAAATCTACACTTTTTTTAGGTTAATCTGTCATTTTGTAAACCACAAAATTTATCCACCACCTCGAAACAGTGGTGGAATGGTTTGCAATTTTGGTTTAAGCAACAGTAATAAATGAACGCATCATTTTTTCAATCTAAAATCCACCAATCAATATACCTAACTCAATTGGTGGATTGGTGGATTGTAGAAATAACCTGTCAGTTAAAGTATAATAAACGATAGAGAGATATGTTCGGATGATTTAAACCAATCTTTATTGATTGGATTGGATTTGTGTTTGCAGTGCAATCATCTTGTCCAACCACGCTCTGTTCCACTTGGAATCTTTTTATTTATAAATTCTTATATCCCGTAACTCTACTATCCTCTCTGCAATTCATGTTATGACGGAGGAATTATAAAACTGAAAGAACAAAAAAAATTAAAAGTTTTCTTTAGGTATTACATTTTGTCTTCGTATATAAATTCGTTTTACGTAGTCAGCGTTGAAATATACAGCATAACTACCTAAATTTGCAGGAATCTTTTTCTACCGAGTTGTTTCAAGTGAAAAATGGGAGATAGTTCTTCACCCGGAAAAAGTTTACAGTTGAGAGTGACATATGTACGTGAAGCAAATTTTGCCTGACATTTTAATCTAGTTGGTTACAAGGTTTATAGTCCGGGAATAAGGTGCGTGGCTTATAAATGTCTTCACCACTATGGTGTATATACAATTTTTTCCACTACTAGACAAAAATTTAATATAATTCACAAACGCACCTCAAGAAGCGTTAACCCCGTCGTCTGACTGTCAAATAAACCCTCAGTTTTCGATATATTATGTCATTATGTCATCAGTCATTTTTGGTTGAGCGCGAATTTTAAGCTAATGGCATTTTTATTCAAATAATTTTATCTTGATAGGTAATTCCAATTAGCAAATTTGTTAAAGACAATGTCCTGGGTATACAAAATTATGTTGCACAAGTTTTTGTTGAACTACTATCCCTGAATTCTCAAAATATTTGAATTTGTCCATTATTGACCCAGTTTAATAATAGAAAAAATTATTAACCTCTGATAGAGAAATTTAACTTCTCAGGCCCGGTTTATCAATATCCATCAGTTAAGTATCCGTCAGATAAAAGTAACTAGCAGATAAAGTTCCAGTTTGTTTGGGAGCGGTTTATCAACTCGTTTTTATTCTCTAGTTTGTTAACTGACAGATAATGAAAGTTGGCAATGCTGAAAAATGAATGTAAGAAATCTCATTGGTTGTTACAAGAACAAGGTCATGTCGCATCAATCGATATTTTTCTTAGTTTATTGGTGAATGTTCATCCAAAGGTTTATGTGTTTTTATTTTTCTTTCTTGATGAGTTTTTGGTTGTTGATAAATATCAATTTTCCGAATGATTATATTCTGGATAGCGACGAGGACAAGGATATTGTGCAAGTTCTTGAGTACGAGAGAAGGCCTTATACAGTTAGGGAAACATTGGACAACTTCGAAAAGTGGGATGACCAGGATTTTCATGCAAGATTTAGGATGACCAAAGAGACTGTTCTGTCAATATAAGAACTGATTTCCAGGTTGCCCCATCCGTTTTTTATATCCTATAACATTTTTATGTTTATTTGCAATTTTTGGAAGCAAATTTCTCTCCTCAGCTGTGAAATTGCATCCTATCTTATTAGTAGTACTAGTACTTTCCATTTTTTTCTCAAAACCCAAGTTAATTTGATACAGCACCACAACGAAATCAATACAAAACAACTCTACCGAATAAAGTGAGACCTCCAGATATCGTTCTATCCGCCAGTTGAGCCTGACATATAAATATTTGACATTTTATCTGCCGGATAAAGTTATCCCGTTGCTGATAAACCGACCTTTCCAAAATAACTGGTAGTTAAGCATTAACTGACGGATAAATTGCTATTGATAAACCGGGCCTCAGTTGGCTAAAATAAGCAATAATTGTCAACTTCACAGCTAGAAGTAGAAAAAAAAATTATTATAAAATAATATAAAATCAAAGCTGTTAATAATACCTAAATATGAAGGATGCTGCTGCTCAATTACGCGTTATTAATTTTTCCAGATCAATCTCTATTATAAGCTCGAGAAATTGGATTATTTTTGTTTGCTTTGGCTGATACTAATCCGATAAAATTGGATGACTGACGTGTATCAAACACGCATAAAATCAACTTTTCATGTACATTAAAGATGGAACTGACAGATGGCAAATCCTTTCGTTAGAAATAATAAACAACTCAATTACATTTTAATACAGTAAGTGGTATGCGAAGTATTTGTTTTATTATATAGTGTGCTGATGAATTGAAAAATGGCAATTGTCCAATTTATTTTAATTCATTAAACAATTCGGTAAAAATAAATTAAACGAAATTTGATACTTTTGATTATATTTACTAAATATTTAAAGTTATTTTGTGCACAAGATCGTAATAATTTGACGATAGAATGACATTCAAAAATGACAGTGTCTGTAAAGCTAGAGCACAGAATACACCAGCCAAACAAGAAGCGGAAGCCGGCGTAAATCCTTTGATCTTTTGTTGGCAAAATTTCGTTACCTTCAAACTGACGTTGACAGATAACGGATCAAGTTACACTGAGAAAATTGTTCAAAAAATGTAAATTTAATGTTAACTACACGCAAAAAAGTGAAACCAAAGAATCTCAAATTGTTTATTTTTATGATTTTTTTTTTATTTCAGCATCAACCATATTAGTTATTAGCGGTGGAACAGTGAATGATTATTTTGTACATATTAGTTGAACAATAGAATAATTATATTTCGTATAGAAGCTCAGAATCCTTTAAAAACTGTATTAAACTTTGAACACTGCACTCCTTGAACACTGCACTTAAATTGTTCGGTAGGTGATGCTGTAACCTTGCGACACTATATAGCGGACACTCAATAAAAATATGTTTAATTGTAATGGGATGCTCACAAACTTCACAATACGATTGACACTCCTTTGACAGTAGATATTGATGGCTGAGTCTGCTATGTCCTAGAAGTTGTAGTGACTAGACTACTAGTCACTACAACTTCCATGAATCGATTGGGGGCATGATTTTGCCATGGTCCAAACAGAGATTTGATCTCTCGAGGCTGGGATTGTTTCAGGCTATCACTCCAATTTTTCAAAATTTTGTGTTTGTAGTTGATTTTCAGGTTTATTGGTAATGGATTGAGATGTGGAATTAATCTATTATCATTTGCTACTTCTCTTGCCAATTTATCGGCCTCTTCGTTACCCACCAATCCTACATGTGAGGGAACCCATAGGACTTGTTTCGACAAAGTTTTCATTGTTAAACTCAATTTATGAATTGTTTAAGTTAATTTAACAGCTTAACAAATAATGTGAAAAATATATAAATACAAGTTTTAGCTTCTGGGGTCTTTAGGAAACCTAGCATACTTATTCCGTCTCCATCAGTTGAATGACAGCCACGAATTGCACAAGTTTTTGGCACCATAACTAATAAATGTAATTTTGTAAACAAATTTTATCGTTCAAAACACAAAAAAATAGTGAAAAGTCAAAAAGCTTACAACAAAGAAAATTCTTTGGTAAACAATAAAATCACATGTCATTGACAGATAACGGGCTTAAAATGGCGACTGTCAGACAGGCGCACTCAGAATATGAATTGTAAAATAGCACAAGCTTCGTTTCTTCTTGGCATGGTGTATTCGGTGGCTAAAATTCGAAATCTGTTGTTGTAAGTAGCGGTAGGTGGCGCGCTTGTTGCTACGAAAGTCGAGAGGGTCCCTGAAGAATTGTGAGAGAGAGATGAAGAAAAAATAAGTGTAATTGGTAGATTTAAAACTAGTTTGAATAATCCCTTCTCATAAACCCTTAACGCAAAACACAAAAAAGGCAATTCGCCTCTAATCCAAGCTTTAATAATAGCAGCAACATTTTTCTTTAAAATGGAGGTATAAAAAAATGTTTTTCCTTTGTTTTTTCTTATTGGTTTTCATGCTCGCGTGTAGTTTTTTTTGGCGAAGTTGTTCCATTTATTAAAGTGTATATACAGGTCTGACGTCTAGAAAATGTTCGGTGGTAATGGATATCCTTTCTTTCTCGTTAATTTATCGGGAAACTAGACCACTATGTTTTTATTTCAACGTTTTGGTAACGTTCCAGTCAATACCTTGTATACTGAGGGTTGCAAGAAAACAAAGCTGGATGCCATTGTTCCTATTCCGTTTTCATAACAAATGCTTAAAGCTCACTTTAGCTAAAGTGACTTTATCACTTTAACTTCACGTTGAATGATTTTCATAACATTTCTGTTCTGTTTACGTTTATCAAGGGAAGTTGGTATCAGTGACTATGACAGTTTCGAGATTTTTTCAATTGAAGTAGGGTTATGTTATTTTCAACTTGAAATAAGAGTTATGGGTGAAATAAATGGAAAAAGAGTTAGGTATACAAATTTTACAACAGAAGAATTGAATTTGGTAAAAATAGCTGAAAAAAATAAATCGATTATTGAGTGCAAAACCCTTAAAGGTTCATTCATTTCGATAGCCATATTAGAGAACTGCTGTTGCTGCAATTATTGTCATTGCTGTATCCAGGTTAACCCTTATTCCTAGGGATAGTATGGGAAAGCGTCTTCTCCAGACACCATACTGTCTTTCTATTGTGAAAATTAGTTCTTATTGATGACTCATTGTATAGTCTTTCAGCCTTTGTATTTGTTTCCTGCAGATTAGTCAAGAGATATGGTTGAACTCCATATCCAGAGTCTCCAATTAAATGGAACCTCCTAAATTGACCTCCTTCAAAATTATTTTTCAATCGACTATTTAAGAATAGTCTGATCATGAGCACTCCCTGGCCATTTCGCCACTATAGCAGGTTTGCTTAACCTGAATCTTTAGTAAAATTCTTCATCTGACCAATTATAAAAATCTGTTATTCTCTGTTTATATATTTTTCGTTTCCTAATGATGAATATTTCCTCATCACTGTCGCTCTCGTTGCTGCTATCCTCAAAGGCTGATGGATGACTCGGTATTTATTTCCATCTCAAGAGCATTACAACGAACTGAAAACTGTCTTAAATTTTGAGGTTAAAGTCGCCTAAAGTCGCGATTGTGTCCACTTTATCTTAAAGTCGACTTGAAGTTATAAAGAGTGTTATGAAATCGATTTTTATTTAAAGTTTGCTTTAAAACTTAAAGTAGTGTTAAAGTTTGTTATGAAAACGGCCGTCAGTATACAGATCGCGAAAAATCTATTCAAGTCATACCATTTACACAAGTACGACAAGCAAAATATGAGAAAAACTAGCTGAAAAAGAGATAAGAATAATTGTTTGCAGTCATCGTTGGGCATGTGTTCAGTTCCAGCTACCAATCTGACATGAAAGCAGCGCTGCCAGTTTAAAATGTTTAAGGAATAAATAACTTATTTTGCATTTGACTTTTAACACGGGATAACGCCGTATTTAGTAAGAGAGTAAGTAAGTAAGAGTATTTAATTGTTGCCGACAAAAATTGGGAATAACTTTTGAATATACCTAAGTACATTTGGCAACAGCGGTTAAAAGGAGGGGGCACTGAGCACACGCCCATCGCTGACTGCGCACAATTATTCTTCACTCTCTTTCAAGTAGTTTTTCTAATACATTCCTTGTCGTATTTGTGTAAATCGTCTCGCTAATAGAATTTTCGCAATCTGTATGTAATAACCTTAGCCTAAATCTTCTTCTGACCTAAGTACGCTTGAGAAATTGTTTTTATAATGAATTTTTTGTTTCTAAACGTATTATTTATCCATATTTTACTGAAAAGTTTTGTTATTTTTCGTTTAAATTCTTCCGAAAGCCATTATTCATTTTCCTAGGAAGTAAATTTACATTATATTGGCTTGTCTTCCTTATAATATGCTTTTGTCTATTTTGTCATCGTATAATTTTTTTTGTATTCCCTTTTTACCTTCATATTATGCTTTCTTGAATAAAACCTCAAAGGAAATCGTGCTTTTTATTTGGTTTTGGTATTAAAGTTCATAATGTCCCTTCTTTATTTTAAAATATTATAGGTATACAATATACAGGGTGCGGCAGATAAACGGTCAATTAGAGATATCTCGAGAACTAAAGGTATCTGAATGATGAAAGTTGGCATGAAGGGGTTTTGAATAATGAGCTATTCAATGAAAATATTGCCGTCACCATTCTACTTCCGGTTATACCGGAAGTCGCACATAACTTTGTAATTTTCAATGGGAGACCCTGTATATTTTTAAATTTTAGGAATATTTATGTTATTCTGAACATTTTTTGTTAATACTTCCCTATACCTATTTTAAACCGTTTTTGAGTTGTAATGTTTTTTATTTGAAAATGACACTTTTTTACCATGTACATAAAATTCAATATCCTCTAATGTAATTTGAATAAAAGTTTAAATTTCTTAGGAACTATTTACCACATACCGCTTCATCGTTTACACTGTGAAGTTGCCTTTTTTATTATACAGGGTGCTGTCAAATTTGGAATAAAAACGGAATCCACAATCATCGCGTAATTCCTTTTTTTCAAATGGGACACCCTGTATGTGATTATTAATTATAGAAGAATACGTTGTCCACTATCGATATGTATTACTATTCCCTAGACCTATCTCCTGCAGTTTTCAAATAAATCAGCTTTATACATTTTTGTCACAAAAAATTAATTTTCTTATATAGGCTATGTGGTATTAATTTATTGAGTTAAACACTCGGTTAAACATTGAACAATTATGCAGATACTATCAAAGATAATAAGGTACTACCTTGTTAATTCAACAAATGTTCAAAGTGTTGCCCATCAACTTCCAAACATTTATAGACTCTTTTAAGGATGAATTTGGATGAGCTGCAAAATATCCCAGGATGTCTATTTGTAAATCCTCATTATCGACATGGGTCTTGGGCTTATTTCTTTTACTTTTAAACTGACCAAACTGGGAACAGTTGTGTAGCAAACGTTTTACAGTTTTATGATTTGGTCGAGGCTTTTCAGGATATCTCTCAGCAAACACACGGCAAGTTCTGGATACCATTCTGTTATACTCACCGTGAATCATAATTAAATTTAAAAAATCATCATTTGTATATCCTAAATGTGCCATTATTATTTTGTTAAGAAAATTAAAGGCAAACTATTATTATACCCTTCACACAACGGCATACAACAAGGAGACTATTAAACATTAACAATAACTGTCGAAAAAAACAAAATAACATACTTGTTTTTTTTTTCGAGCCATACATCAGACAATTTTTGACCGATTTCTATGTTTGACCTCTCGTTACATTCACAAATATCTGAACTTTCGTAAAATAATTCGCAAACATATACAGTGCGAAGCAAAAAATTTCCAGTCAGTTTTAAAGTTTGGTAAAGTTTGGATGTGTCCGCCATTTTGTTTTTTAAACAAAACGCGAAATATTAGATTAGTAGTGTGTCTTGATCAATTATCTTTTAAACAAAACCGACATCAATAAAATCGACCTATAAATAAAAAAAATATCAATAAAAAAGGAAATTCCGGTTTTTTTTGGAGAACCCTATATATTTTTGAATGTAGTAGTAATTTGTGTAATTAAGGATTAAGAAATTGGTTAAACAATTAAATCTAATGATTATTTAATATTATTGACTATCAGCTTTCAAGTATTTTAATCAAAATTCTGATCTTTTGAGTATCATTCGAAAACAATTTCCGTATTACAATTTAATCGATCTTTCTTTCGCCACATTGATAGAAGGCAAACATTAATAACTCGATGGTGTTTCTAAAGTTCAATTAACGTCATTTATATTCCCGAAGTCCTTTATATATATGAAGTATGTTAATTAGGATAAAGTGAAAACGGTTAGATTTCATTTCTCAACGATGAAATTCCATTACAAGGAATTGAAATGGTTGTTTCAGCATCCAAGAAAAGTAACAGGTTTAGTTGGCAATATTGGCTATTCGCTTCGGAATTCGAACGCGTAAGAAATATTGATTAGCGTAGTTCCAGGGAAACCGAATTAGAAGAAAATTAAGATTGATCAAGCATTCCATGTCACGATAACTTTGCTACGGTTATTTCATTAGGATTTTAAAATTCGTAACGTGCATTTTGCTTGGTGCTGCTCTAGCTGGTGACTGTCGTCAAGGGATACTAATTATTTTTTTAAACCCGCATACACTCATAGCTGCCTTTTTTGTTTCTGAAATAAATTTTAATTAAACGTTAAATGAAAATAATACTTCACCCTTTATTAAATTGAATCCTCTTCAGATTGACAATTTTTGTTTGATACCAAATGCTTTAGGTACAGAAATTAGATCCTCTTTAGATTAACAATGTTTCTTTGACACTAATCGCGATAGGGACAGCTCTTATTTTTCTTCTGCTTAAAGGAGATTTGTAAGTCTGACCGGGCGAATAACAGCAAACTTGTGACCGTGATGCTTATTGGATTAGAGTTCTAATACGGGGCCGTCTCAGTGAACCACAACTTCAAACTATGCGTGTGTGTTCTTGTTGAAGCTTTAGGAAAATAAATGAATCTATACTGACTAAGGTGAACCTTAACATATTTTGTTTATGTTGTTATGACATCGTTGTCAGCTATTGCATAAATAATAGAGTACACGCATATTTCATATTTTGCTTGGATATTACTCCCAAGTTTTAAAATAAAATTCAAATTTCAATGCACTTTCCGACCACAACCCCAAGATTTCCGAACGATACCGATGATACGTGTGATGTCATATCTCTTTTGTTTACTTATGTCAATATGGCCGGTATATAGTTGTGTGTTTATATTGTATTTAAATCAACTATTAATTGCTTCATCGACGTAATATTATCATTTATTGTTTGTTTGAGACTATTACATGTTTGTGTGCGACGATTCTTTCATATTTTGTGAGTAAAGATATGGCTAGCGAAGGTTTTGTGAAAGCACAAACTGATAACTTGCCCAAAGTAGACTCATTTATACTGCTTGAATATATGAAGTCAAACAGCTGCTTCAATGCAGAGGAAATAAGAGAAGTTAAAGCATTATCGTAAGTACGATTTAAACTATGTTTTATTTATATAATATATATCAACCATATTTCGATGTGTGGTCGTAAGAAAATGATGTTTTTATGGTTGATTCCTAGACATATAGGTACATCATAGTCAAGAAAACATATTCGTATTCTGTGTAAATATTAATTTATTAAAATCGCAGAGCGCTTTCGGCTGTTAAGCCTTCTTCAGTGCTTACCTGCAAGTAAGTAATAAAGTTGGAAAATGTAAAAGAAGTAGATAAAGAATTACTTACTCGTCAGGTAATTTATACAAGAAACTTTGACAACACATTGATGTCACAAAGTCACAAAGATCTTTTACTTTGTGACGTCAATGTGTTGTCAAAGTTTCTTGTATAAATTACCTGACGAAAGTAATTCTTTATCTACTTCTTTAACATTTTCCAACTTCATTACTTACTTGCAGGTAAGCACAATATTGTTATTGAAATTATATGTGTGAGTATGTTTTTATGTAGCACTATTAGGATAGGGTGAGTCTAAAAACCAATACAATAATAATAGATTATATATTTAAAATATCAGTTTACAATAGAAAGAATTTCAGTAAATGATGATAAAAAATTACGATTAAGTATGGTGCTTAAATATAAAATTTCTATTATTTATATATTTAAAAGTTACACTTCACCAGATTCTGAATTAAATTTAACACCCCGAGAAAACGTACTGATATCTGTGACAACAAAGTTATAAAACAGAAGCGACAGTAAACTTTTCTCCATAGATATCGAAGTTTTGTTGTGATTTTCAATTATTCATCCATCACTTGAATGACAGTCACGAATAGCACAAGTTTTTGGCGCCATAACTAATTAAATGTAATTTTGTAAACAAATTTTATCGATCAAAACACAAAAAAATATGTGAATAATCAAAGAGCTTACAACAAAGAAAATTCTTTGGTAAGCAATAAAATCACAAGTCATAGACAGATAACGGGCTTAAAATGGCGACTGTCAGACATGCGCACTCAGAAAATGAATTGTAAAATAGCGGTGTATTTTGTGCTTAAAATTCGATTGGCATTTTTGTAACTAGCTTTTAGTTCATAGATCATATAATCAGAGAGTGGTTAACTTCATTTTTAGGTTCGTGACGTATCTGTAGTGAAAGTTGCAAACATTTAAACAAATTAATAATATATTTTAATAAAATACCTTACCGGAAATCGGTTTAACACCCCATTAGTTATATTTTACTCAAGTTATTTAAAGTGATCTGAATTTTTTCCTTTGCGGTGTTTGTTATAAAGATTTTTTCACGAAATATCAAGATCAAACTATATTTGAGAATGTTCTTTTTCCTTAGCTCTACGTCCCACATAAAAATTTCCGGAAGAGATTTAACCGATTATCGTTTGAAAAGCATCTTTTGTTTAGCTTACATAGAAGAAAAAATGATTTGAACGATCGTAAAGTTTATAGCATTTTTACAGCCGACCTCACAAACGGATCTAATAAGTGGGGTAGGTCTTACGTCGAATATACGACAAGGAAGAGACTCAACGTTCAGAAATGTTATCGTTATAGTAGTCATAAAAGGTTTGGATTAGGAAAAGGAAATACATTGAGTGTTGATATAAAAACATTTCGATTTCTTTTTGCATCTTAGTTGGCGGTGTAAGGATATCATTGACGGAAATTCCAAACAAACATATATGATCGTAACGATGCCATAGAGATTCTCTTATAATCGTATCTTTTTTCTTTCTTTATTCGCATTCGGCAAATAATAATGTTCCGTATTGCCATTCTGTGAGTGAAATAGAGAAGGCTATAGAACAACAGAGAGACAATGACGCATTCCCCTCTCCGGAGAGTGTATCAAGGCCGATCAAGTCTAGAGTGGCGAGTGTTTCAGGAAGGGAAAGTACTACGAATAGAATTTTTTCCATTACTAGCTGTGAGGTTGAGAATTATTGCTTTTTCTGGCCAAATGAGAAGTTGAATTTCTCTATTAGTGGTTAATAAATTAACCTAGGTCAATAATGGACAAATTCAAATATTTCGAGAGAATTCATGGATAGTAGTTCAACAAAAACTTGTGCAACATAATTTTGTATACCCAGGAGATTGTCTTTAACATATTTGCTGCTTGAAATAACCTATCATTATTTGAATAAGAATGCTATTAGTTTAAAATTCGCGCTCAACCAAAAATGACTGATGACATAACGAGTACGTTCATAATATATCGAAACCTGACAGTGTACTTGTCAGTCAGACGACGGGGTAAACGCTTCTCGTGGTGCGTTTGTGAATTATTTTAAATTTTTGTCTTAAATTTGGCTAGTAGTGGAAAAAGTTGTATATACAATATGGACAATATGCACCTTATTCCGCTTTTCCTTTTTAGGAAAATAACTTCAATATTCATTAATATATTCACATATTGACTTATTCTGAAATATTTTTTCGGTAATCCATTCTCAAAACAACTCAATTTATCAAGCTATATCTACGCGACATCGACTCCTTTTCAATTTATCCGTTGGTGTTTTTTCATACTTAAATCCCATCTGAGCTTTACAAAAAATAGTACTGTCATGCATGAAGAGCCTACGTAAGACTAATGGTGCTTCTTCTGGTAATTTTGTAAGTTCATACGGGAGATCGAGTTGTTTATGAATAATGTTGAAAATAAGTCAAGATCTGGAATCACGGATTGTTGTGTCACAATATTGAAACGAATAAAAATATAGAATATATTCTTTTCCATCAAATTCACATTTATTGGAAGGTCAAGAGATACAAGCAGTAAAGTCGTATAAAGTAAGTTTATAAATGTGCTTATGCAACAGTTGTTTATTCTCTTGAAGAAGCCAATTAAATATCAGAGTTTTTTTCTCAATATGCTCCCCTATGACTTTGTAAGATTATGTTCCCTCTTTATAGACCTTTCACGCAATATAAAGTTTGTATGGGAGATAACATTGGATAATAAATGTTCTTTGTCTGTCAAATAAAATGAGCATGATAGATTTGCAATTCATCTTGTGTAGTTGTACTGAAAAAAAGGATATCTGTATTGAAAAAAAAGTGAGATTTAGAAAATTACATTAACGTCATTTCACTTGCTTGAAACCGGCTTAAATATAACCACAATACGAATAATACAACACGAAAATATTCTTACAAATTGCTTTTTTACACTTTACAAATTATTATATCATCAAACTAATACAAAATAGTACACAAGTTCACCAAAACCAATTAACTTTTGTTTCCGATTTATATTTAAATCAGTAACATTTTCATCTATCTTTCTGAAGGTTGTCCGGGATTAGCTGACAACATAATGTGGTGTAAGGTCACTTGGAAACCTTGGTGCGCACCCAGCTCCATTTTTTACAGTGCAGTACAGCTCGAGGTGCAGCTTTCCATGTTCGGATTACTCACTCGAATGTCATACATATAAATCCGCGTGTTCGGCTTTGTGCATGGCACGAGTGAAGAGCAATTATTTTTGTTCGACAAGTTGTCACTACTTGGAAAGAGTTCCAGCATGGTTCCAACTTTGTGGACCTGGAATTTTTAGCAGTGCACTTAAACATAACCTAATATTTTTAATGACAGTCAGTAAAACCAGTAATGGCCGTTTGCTCCAATAGAAGCTTAAGCTTAGAATAGCACCAATGTTTTTGCTCTGCTTCTTAGCTAATTCGTGTTCAATACATTTGTTAACCTCGCTATTTAAGTTGAGTTTTATTTATTTTATGGTTTCTAGTGACTTTTCGTTTTTGTGGTTTGAAATAACGTATTAAAAGCTATTAAAAGTCAATTCTTTGAAAGTCAAAGAATTTTATTCTTGTTTTTTCAAATAAGAAAATTGATTATAATGGAGAACACAGTAAAAAATAAGAAAATCAGATCGGCAAATTATTCAGTTTGGGAAAAAGAATTGCTAGTATCCTTAGCTGCAAAATACAAAGATGTTATTGAAAATAAGAAAAACTGATGGCCTATCTGGGCTTACAAATTGTCCGATTGTCCAAAGATTCTTGGCTTGGTCAAGCGAAACCTTTGGAAAAAGGTTTTATAATCCAATTCTTCATAATAGTTTTTACGGTTGAACTGTCTTTTCTGGGAGACCCATTTTCAAGAATATCCAATACTTCTAGATCATCCTCCATAAACATCCTTCTTCAAAAATAGAAAAAAACCCGAGAACAAAAAAATAATTGACATATGTGTCAATTAAAACGACCATTTTTTGCTCATGGTGCGAAACAAAACTTTCTCAAAGCACCATTTAACTTTGAGTCTACTTAAATATCAATTGGTGCAAACGGCCATAAAACCGGTAAAACAATAAACAAAGCGTTCAGAACACATGGTACTTAATAGTGAGGTTATGCTGGTTTGTAATGATAGATCGTGTTTGAGTTTAGTTGGTTTTGCTCAAATGTTTTATTGAAGATATTTTAATTGTTGAGCTTGTATATTTAATAATACATAATATAGGCCAATAGTTGTTTGTTGTTTGATAATTATTGATCGTGTCTATTGTTTATTGTTTTACCACCGGGGTATTGTCAACTGTCAACTGTCGTGAACATGCCCTATAACGTACTGGTAAATGCGAAACGTCAAGCACGATTCGAACAAAAAAAGAAGAGTGGCCACCTATGCTACTTCTTATTTATTCCGTTTGTTACTGAACAGACACGGCGCCAAATCTTTTTGCTAGCGTAAGATAGTCGAAGGTTGATTGATCTTGGTAAATTTGTGTACTTGTGTGTATTAGTTGGATACTATAATAATTTAAAAACTATTAGGAATTGTATCGTGTTGTATTATTCGGTTTAAGGTTATATTAGAATTTAGTTGAGAGTTAAAATGAAAATAGAATGACATTAACTAACGACTTCGACAATTGCGGAACTAGCCAAACGTTACACCCATGCTCAACCCCTTAAAATATGGGATGGAATAAAATGATGCAGTCTTGCCAGGATCACCCTGGGCGACCCTGAGCAGCTGGCGTCGAAGAAATATTTGGCGATGACCAGGAAAAACCTACGTTTAACAGTAGGATTTCTGACTGGCCACTATCAACTAAGGAAACACCTTCATACTATGGGGCTAGTGGACACACATCTATGCAGGATGTGTGAACAGGAAGATGAAACTGTCAGACATGTCTTATGCGAGTTATCGTCAATAAGAGAGTGTGTGTGTTCGGTGAGTCTTGGCCTACACTTGCCGATATAAAGGAGATGTCTCCTAGGGACCTGTCCACCTTCCTGAGAATGACAGGATGGACGATGACCTAGGAAAACAACTCCTCGGTAGGATATACAATGGTCACATGTGGCCCAAGTGCTGTGAGCCTACATTCCCCACTCTATAGATACATATAGGTTAACTAAACTTGTACCGTTTTCTTAATTCAACAGTTTACCAAGTATTTTAGCAATTTTGTGTCAAATCTGGACCTGTGCGTCAGAGACATGGAAATTATTCAATTTTCTCTAGAAACAAAACATATTGTTTGGTATATTTACTACAATTACAGTGGTGAAAGTTGAAAATGTTAGTAACTGCACTGCAGGTCTAGTATATTCAGATTTTAGTTATTGTACATATTATCTAATTGAAATTTCATGGTTGTTTTCCACTACAATAATTACAAGGAAATTCACGGTACAAACGTT
The DNA here is from genome assembly GCA_910591695.1 of Galerucella pusilla. Classification (NCBI taxonomy): domain Eukaryota; kingdom Metazoa; phylum Arthropoda; class Insecta; order Coleoptera; family Chrysomelidae; genus Galerucella; species Galerucella pusilla. The sequence goes on from CAJUYI010002184.1 coordinate 18,179, forward strand.
CTGACTCACCATTCAACACCTTTCAAAATAATATCCGGGAAACGTCGTGAAGCAAATTTGATTAACGTTTCGATATTATGTATTTTATTCTACTATTTTATTCAACATATAGGGTGTTTATGAGTTAAAAATAATAATTATAGGAAGAGATCTGTGATATTTTGAGTTTTGGAAATGATAAATTGACTTACAGCTGTACAATTCCTTGGAAGTTTAGATGAAGTTCAGTTCAGACTAAACTTGTCGTCATTTTGAAACAAATTATACAGAAGGGTTCAGTGAAACGCTCGTTAATGAAGCTCATTAAATATCGGTTGGCAATACTTTTTCAAACAGGCGCTAGCGCTCGGATAAAAACTTATTATGTACTCTGTCGATAAAATAGTTGGTTTTAAGTTACAAATTAGCGGTTTCTTGCCGCAGAAAAGTAAATTTGTTGGTTTAAAGCTCACTGTTCAGAATTATTATTTATATCTTAAGCGGAGGCGTTTGATGATTTATATATACCTTGTTTTTAAACTAAGAGGAGCGATTTGAATTTAAGTTGGCATTTCTGCAGCCTGGTGATTGGTTGAATTGCCGCACACAGCTTTTTTGATACAACTAACAACGATATTTGTCAGTTTTGTGTTTATATGAAAATATTATAACTTCAATCTTTATTTGGTACATTTTTTTCATGTTCCAAGTAAAATCTAATCATTGTAAATATTTCTACATCAAGTTTTACTTACATTACAGTACATTATGATGGTATTTTTTTATATCAAAACTTCTGTTGACTCCTAGTGCGAGATCAAATCTGAATAGAGAATAATTTAAACATACAGTAGCTTTTTTGTACATATTTATATAATCCAATTTGACAAGAATTACTTATGATAACCTTACATTTCGTTCACAATAGTGTGACATTTGTGTTGCTTTCGTTTATTTGGGCTTCAAGCACTTGTGCGTGAGGCCTCAGTCGTCACGACCATAGATAAAAAAATACTTATAGATGGGAAACTGACCCGTGGCGCCCTCTATTTGTACGGGTGGCGCCACCTTGAGAGTCCCGTCAGTACCTCTAACACAAATCAGATGGTTGTGAACTTCGCTAACAGCCGAAAAAGAAGATTTCTGTAATTTTACAGCTTTTGGCGGCATATTCAAAATTACTGTAATTTTATTTTTATTGCAAAATGACATTTATGGTCCATCTTTTGATATTTCATTTGAAGTTACTCAACAGATTGATATAACAATAATAACAATCAAATAGTTAAGTAAAATTAAATGAAATGTCAGAAAAATGGACCATACAATGCCAAAAAAAACTAGATCCGGCACTAGAAATTGTTATTGTCCCCGAGTCAACAGTGAAATTTGGTAAGTAAATCAACATCGCGGCCATACCGAGTTAAAGGTCCAAGGTCATTGACGACGGAGCTGAAAATCGTTTGATGTTTTACCGGGATTCGTATCTGTTCTCTTTATAATCTGTGCCTATACTGTTTTTACAAAATTAATATGTAAATTTTAACGACTACGGATCTGTTTACTATCTATACAATGAGGGACTTAAAAAATTTTATTACTAAATTCGTAAAGCTGGATGTCAATTCAACGAAATATTGTGAAACTTTCTTTACATTCATTGTTTATCTCAAGATTTCATCTAGGACTGCTAAGGACTGGGTTGAGGTTGTGGCGTGTTGATCTTTTTGATTTCATGACATTCGGGTCCAATCCTTAGAATTACAAGATCTTCGATTCGACCCTCGAGACTGAAAACTCGTCTCAATTCCATTTGCAATTTACAGATATAACCTTCTACAACAATACCTAGAGAACAATATCTAATCTTGTGAGATTTATATTGAATGCAATTGTATTTTTGCTTACGCTCTTAAACTTGCATTATTTTGCATTTTTTCCCTGGGAAGTAAACACCCAATAAAAACGATTTTATACCTCGTTCAACATTATATAAATCATCTAAATATTTTATAGACACATATTTAGTCGATAAAAAATGATAATTATTATCCGATTAACCACCTGCTGTGGGTCAGGAGCGTCTAAATGTAGCTCTCTTTACCGACGTTGCCACATTTATAAAATTTTCAATTTCTTCAAAATCATAATAACCTTATTTTTTCTTGGTTATCCTCATTTAAAAACCAGGAGGAGTGATTTGAATTTAAGTTGGCAATTCTGTAGACCTCTGATTGGTCAGATTCAGCCCAGTTTCACACAACACTTTTTAATATTGACATCAGCTGATAGTTTTCATTTTTGATAGTTCTGACAGATAAATAAATAAATATTGGATGAAAAACCAAAAGTATTCTCAAGCAGTGGGTACATTATTACTTTACATTTTTTTTTAAAGTAGTAAAGTCGGTTTAGCGAGTATTAAGGGAATACTGAAGTAGAGGAACATTATATAGTGCAGGAAATATTGGTGGAATACCAGGACTTTTGAAAAATTGTGATGAGTGAATAAAAAATGTCGTTAGAAGAACAAAAATGTTATCTGTGCTGGACAAAATTTTGCAAGCTTCAAAGACACTTTCAGACTTTCTTGAAACAAATTAAATTTATCTGTGTCACCTTTTGACGAGTCAAATGTAGGTACTATTTATTTGTTATATACATATTTGGAAAGAAATCGTCAAAGTTCATCGGAAGAACATGCCATGGAAGATATAAAAAAATATAGAAAAGAATGGGTTTGGTAGAAAATACATTATTGGTTTTTGAAGTTAAAAAGAAGGTATCTCAGAAGTATTTGAAAAGTGGTTTATTACACTTAATCCGGCAACATAAAGATAACTGTTGGAAATGTTTAGTAATACTGCATATTGCTCTACAATGGTATTAATTTTGTAGTATTGTTATTGCCAGAACATAGTATCAATTGTCATATTCTTTTCAATTTAGTTGTAATAAATATAATTAGAGTAACTTGACTATCTGTAATTCTCCACCATCAACAATGACCATAATTTGTTTGTTGTCGATGTGAATCTGAATCTTCTTATGTTTGAATGAGAAACGAAACAGGAAAAGTCTTACATTTTGTTCAATGCGTAGGTACATCTGAAAAATATACTGCAGATCAGAGCAGAAATCGACTTATGACTAATGTCTTTGCTATCAAGGCATATTTAATATATTTGGAACACGACTGTTGACTACGTTTTCGGAACACACCCTTTAGTAACTAATCTGGTAATTTTCAGTGGTTTGAGTAAGGCTTTTCAAATTACTCCTCCTGGTTTTTAAATGAACGTTAAAACAGATCATTGATAAATATATCGAGAAGAGCAAGGAAAATGATTGAAGAAGATATACAGAAGGGGAAGGGTGAATGGAATAGGGCTAGTTCACGTCACGTCATGTCATGATAAATCTGATGATAAACCAATGAAAAATAAGCGTTCTTACATAACACGTAGTTCTTAATAGTTGTTGATTTTGATTTAGTGCTTTTTTCGACGTTGTTTTAAAAACGCCGGCTTACTAAATATAGTATATATTAAGTATCAAGAACGGTAAGGGTTGTTTACCGGTCGACAGCAATGTTTGGAGGCTGAGCGTAGCGAAACCTCCAATTTTGCTGGAGACCGTTATTACTCCTAACGTTCGAGATTCTTATACCATTTTTTACGCGATCGTATTGAAATAAATTTCGAATTAACTAATTTAAATTTCTTCGGAATGAACGAAATGTCAAAAGTGACATTTATACTTCTCTATCAGTTTAAAATATAATTTGCATTTTGGTTAATTGTTTATTACTTGTTTATGTTTATTACTATTACTTTATTTATTACTTTTTATATTGTTCTGTGCGGTTCTGTTCATTAAAAAAATCTAAATCTTCTTATTTTTTTTGTTCCTTTTGTGTAATGAATGAAGTAATATATTATTTAGGACCACTTAAATGTATGTAGGGCTAAGACGTCGGTAAGTAATTTACTTACCGACGTCTGAACAAGTGAATCACTTACCGACGTGTTGGACTTAAAAACCAGTAAACACAACCTACCGACCTGACAACCGATGCTGTAAATAAACAAAAAAGATCGATCGCCCAAAAACGAATTTATTAATTTTATTTGCACCATATGAACGGAGAGGTCTGTTTCTCACTACCTCCAAGAGCTAAGACATTAAGGAATTGTGCAGTAATCCTAATATTAATTATTGAAAACATCTTAAAAATATGTGCCGTAGATTATACATGAAAAGTTACTTCAACTAAAATGATTTTTGTCCAAAACGAATCATCAAGCTTAAATTGGGTAATTGTACAAGTTTCATATATTTATCCGGACAATAATCCAAGTATATCTCATTTTGTAATGTGATATTGTAGCACAATTCCTTTGACACAGTTACTGGGCCAAGTAAATTCCTCACTTAATTTAGAATGCTCTAACTAGGTCTAACTCAAGTAATTCCTGAGCGAACTAAGGAAGCTTTGTTCCAATACACTGTACCTAGGCAAGGTCTTAGATTATAAAGATTCCTGGAGTCAAGTTCCGGTAATTGACAAGTTCCTAAAATTCATTTTCATGGAAAGCACAGCTCTGGCGTAAATTTCCCTGGATACAGTTCCTGGGGGACATAGTTCTAAGAATATAAGGAACGTAATTGTTTCATTTTGTTAGGCTTCAAAGCCCTGAAATAGTATATTATACAACAAGGTCATACAACAATAATAATAGTATTGACCGAGCACCAAGATTATTTCGCGAGGGGCTTAGCTCCGAGCGGAATAAGGTGCGAGGTTTATGAATGTCTTCAACACCATTTTTTCCACTACTAGCCAAATTTAAGACAAAATTTAAAAATAATTCACAACGCACCACGAGAAGCGTTTACCCCGTCGTCTGACTGACAAGTACAGTGTCAGTTTTCGATATATCATGAACGTACTCGTTATGTCATCAGTCATTTTTTGTTGAGCGTGAATTTTAATTCAAATATTTTATCTTGATAGGTAATTCCAAGCAGCAAATATGTTAAAGACAATCTCCTGAGTATACAAAATTATGTTGCACAAATTTTTGTTGAACTACTATCCCTGAATTTTCAAAATATTTGAATTTGTCCATTATTGACCTAGGTTAATTATTAACCAGAAGCAAGCAATAATTATTGTCAACTTCACAGCTAGTAGTGAAAAAACTGATTTTGTTATCTCCAAATTTAAACACAGTTTGGCAACAACTTGCCCTATTCACTTTTCAACTTTTTAATAACTCGTAACGCCAAGAGTCAGTTTTGTTTCTTTATGGATACAATATTTAGTTAGGATGAAAATATTATTTAATAAACGTTCTATTAGAGTAGCGTCAAAAAATAATCCAACAAATAACAGAAGAACGACAATAAAAAGAAAATGATTCTCCAGATGTTTTATCAAAACTTTTTGCCAACAATTTTTTGAAAATATTTTAAATTATTTCCACCCCGTTCCAATATCACTACTGAACATATTTTCTCCATAGAAACCAGAATAAAGCTTTACGTAGGTATTTTTTTTTGCTAAATCCTTTAATCGTCCAATACTTAACAAAAGTATCAATTACATAGAATCAAAAGATCATTACATCGAAATGGATAACATTGACAATATATCAAACACGATCCATTAACTCACCGTTATCCGAATGGTTAGATTAGATAATCTGCAGCATGTGGCGAACAGTATAATTTTCACACAACACGCACTACGACGTAGATTATTTTCAGGATAATATCTGGAGAGCAACTTTCACCAACGGAGCGGGAAATTAACTGAAATGTTGTAAACTTTGTTCGGTATACTGATAGGAAGAAGTTGCGCGCATGGATGATAGTGGGATTCGAGTTTCATTCAATTTGCAAAAAAAACGAGAATTTCTGATACAGAACAAAGGGAGTTGTTAGCTGTTTTTAACTAAAATAATAAGTAGCACTTATATACTTTTACCCACAGCTCTTATTGATATGTCCAGAAGTTGAGGATCTTGGTAATGTTTGAAGCTTACTGCTTCCAACGTTTCTATCTCGTATCATACTCATTTTGTTCACTATTTCTCCAATATGAATCTAATAGAGTAAGATCCCAGAGCGATAAGGCATAGCTTATTTTCAAATAAATAAATGATAGAGAGGTCGAAAAGCAAAAGCTTGTTACGGCGTTGGGCATATTCTTACAACTAAACGTATATCAATAATATATAAAAAAGAACATAATAGGTAAATAGAAATAGCTCACACAATAAAATAAAACACATAATACACCTTACCTACATTAATACAAATTATCTATTACAATATTAAAATTATTAAACGTAAAAGCAAAGTTTTCAGATTAAAAATAAGCATATAAAACATAAAATTTCTAGATTAAATAAAATAAAAGTAAAACTGAAGCTAGGTACGCTCAATTTGTCCAGAAATGGCCTGTCTATCCAGCAGAAGCATGTATTGACCTAAATATTTTTTAAATATGTGAGTTTCAACTGTTTTTATTAATTCATCTGGTAATGAGTTGTACAGTTTTGGTCCTAAATATGCGTATGATCTTTGACCTATTGATTTCTGTTTTAAAGGTATAGGGTGGTATTCTTTTTCTTTTCGACGAGTGTCATAATTATGTTGTGAAGTTTTACTTTTGTGGTTAAGGCAATTAATTCTAACAAAAAAAAAATAGATGAAATGTTAGGTTCTCAGTAGCATCTCGTGTGCTTTGAATACCTGTGTTTTTGTGGATCTAGCCTAAGGTCACCTGGGCAGGTATCAGGTGAGAAAGGTAGCTAAAAATAAGAATTACTTTACTTAAATTTGTATGTCTGACTTGTATATGTTACCGTGAAAGACCGAAAGTATAGTGAATATCAACATTCGCCGGTGGATGTCGACAAATGTCAAATGCCTTGGTGAAAGTCCGAACATTTCTTAATTCTATTATACATTCGGACTTTCACCGGTATATGTCGACAAGTTTTTAGACGGTTCCAGCCCCGGCACGTCTTCATCTCAAGCACTGACTGACCCACAACCTGATACGTCTTCATCTAAAGCACTGACAGATCCGCCACTTAGCACATCTTCATCTCAAGCACTGACTGATCCACCACTTAACACATCTTCATCTCAAACACTGGCAGAACAGCACGAGCTAATTTCTTTAAAAAGAGTAGCTGCAGAAAAGAATCTTCTACTTCAAGCAACAAAAATATTGCGAACTTCAAAAAAAAAGTTTCCTCCTGCCCAAATTGGTGATAAAGTAAGAATTCAAGTCCCTGATGGCGACCGAGGTTGTACAGACCCTCGAAATGTGTTAGCGGTTGTTGTTGGAATAGAGGATTCGGACTTTTATAGATTAGCTAACAAAAATGGTACCTTGAAGCAGCTTTTCACCCGTAATCAATTCGTAATTTGTAAAGAAAAGTTACTTTCCATGGACGAAGTTTCAACAAAAGAAATGTCGCTAAGAGAAGCAGCTTCTGCTAATTCAAAATGTGGAGGCCAAGGCTATACACTTCGTAACTGCAAAAGGAAGTGTTCCACGACTAAATGCAGCTGTAAAAGCAAGGAACTTTTGTGCCACGGTAGTTTAAGTTGTTGCAATAAATAAGATATTGTTCTTATTTTTTATATTTCATTTTATATCTTTATGTTCTACTGTTTGTTTTGAGTTCAACAAAGTCCTTTTTCCATATTATTTTAATAAATAAAGACCTATGGATTTTTTTGTTTTTATTTAAAAAAAATTCTTTTTAACATACACCATGAGTGCATCCTGAATGTCGACAATCGCCGGTGTAAGTTAGAAATGATGAAATTTCATCGATATTTCGGACATACGTCAAGCAACCTTGAGAATGTTGACATTAACCGGTGTATCTCGACATTCACCAGATTTAGATCTTTCATATATATGTTTTGTAGAATAATGTTCTAAAGTAGTATTATAAGTGTCAGACACTTTCCATGGACCAAAACTTTTGTCAGACGCTTTAAAGCTCCGAAAAAAATAAATAAACTTTCTTCATTTTTACATGTCTGACTTTCAAAAATGTTATCAAGGCAACTATTACTAAGTTATATGTGCTCCAACAGATCCGAACTATACTGAATACTATACGTTGTGCATGAAGTCCTATTATTCCTATTATTTAAATATTTTCTCAGTATAAATTAAATAAAAGGTCAGTGACTACTTATGTAAAAGGGATTACTTATGGCCAAAAACAAACTCCTCTTGTTTGAAGTAGTTACTTAAAAAAGATTTTTCCAGTACTGGCTTATTTTTATTTGAATAAAAATAAGATCTGTCTTAAATTAGTAAGTTATAACTTGACGATTTTTAAGGTACCTATCAAGCATCCTTTGTTTTCCTACGGTAGTTGGACAAGAAACAAAGTTCCGTATATGAAGATGTGGCAAGATTTCGGGGTAATTTCTGCCTTCTCGGAGATAGGGGATATGGAATTGCTCCTTGGCTATTAACACCTTTTAAAAATCCTCAAAACCGAATTGAAGAATTATTCAATATCATTCACTCCAAGGAAAGAGTTGTAATTGAAAGAGTTTTTGGACAAGTAAAGCAAAGGTTTCCCATTCTATGACACAAGGTTAAAACATCTTTGTCAAAAGTTCCAAAAATTATTGTTTGCTGTGATGTTTTACAAGTACAAACACAATATATAGGCCAATTCTGTGCACATCTGTAAGCAAATCTGTAACGTTCTGTAAGCCTATAGGCAATTTGCAATTCTGCGCTACCTGTAGCTTATAGAAAAGCTTATAGAATCGTAAATATTTCCGATCAGGTATTTGGCAGTCGGAACGTCTTATAGTTTGTAAAGTAAACACTTGTAAATATAAGTAAGTACTTATAAGTAATCACTCAAAATTCAAAAGATTTTCCCAGTATTTACTTTCGAGAGAGTTCTAGTTTTTATTCGAATAAAAATAAGTATTAGCTTCTACTTAGAAGTTTTAGCTTTTTCTTATAAGTTATGACTTGCAAGTTAATATTTTTTTTTATTCAATAAACTCAATATGTGTCTGGCCACTGAATCGAAGTGTCTCTCCCCCTTTAGGGTCCAGACACTGTGTCTGTGTACGGGCCACTCGTAATACATGAACTTCAATTAGTACGTTCAAACGGGACACGCGTTTCCAAGTGTTTCCAAATGATAAATAAATATTTAAAAAAATATTTGCGTTGAATTGAATCAGATACACGTGTACGACTAGTGTCTCGTGTGAACGGTTCTTTTTTACGGAACTCTTTTTGTGTCTTGAATCTTGATTCTAGTGGCCGGCCACAAAGTTTCTCGTCTGAAAGCGCTCTTAAAGTTACTACCTAATATTTGTGCCTACGATTGTACCTTTAAACAAGCATAGACCGAGCGAATAGGTGAGGTAGGATGAGATTCCAGATTATTTATTCAACGTCATTTTAGTGGAACATCTTAAATGGATTACTTGTAGGTACAAAAAATATGAACTTGAGGAATGTATGTGATTTGACAACATTTCCAGGACTAATACCACTTAAAATTTATTTATACACTGAGTGAGTACAAAATTAGTAGTTAATCTTTTGCTAACAACGTTACATATATTTGGAAGCACAAAGCTTTGACTGTTAGCGTAACTAGAAAATAATTTTATGGATAGATTTATTTTATGCATATACAATGTGCATATACAATGTGCGTATGAAATGAGGACTTATAACGAACAGAATATTCATCAGATAATAGAAATGAACCCCAAACGGAATTCTTTTGATGATTTTCACTTATTAAAACCAAAAAAAAATGATTTTCAGTACGCTTTATTGTCACAGTTCGTCAAAGCGCTGAAATTTAAATACCAAAAGTATGTGATGACCTATAATAGAAGCTGGAGGCATATTTTTTACAGGACGTGAACACGTGATAACGGAAAAAAGACGATAATACTAAATAATTTCGCAAAAGAATATACAAAAAGTAGTCGTTCCTCAACAAAGAAGATTATTTGTATCGACAGTTGAAAAGCCCTTATAAAAATCTCTAATTATATTTACAAAATTGGTTGAAGAAGGAAACGAGAAAAAGTATAAGAATTATGACATCGTGTATTTTTTTTTATTTCTGTTGTAAAACTGAGCAAATCTTTGAATAGAAAAAAAAATTGAGTGCTGATAACATAAGGGACTGCAGAATGTAATAAACCAAGTAATAAAACAAGAAAAAAGTCTCCGTGGCTAACCGATACATTGAGGGACATGATGAAATTGAGAGATAGAGCACTATCTAGATTTAAAAAATCAAAAAACGAGAATCATTGGATTTACTACAAATCAATTCGTAATGAAGTCAATCATGCAATTAAACGTGAAAAAAAAAGCATATTTTGAATTTCAGCTAAAGCGAAAGAAAAATATCTGGAAAGAAATGAAAAAGCATAACATCTTTCATAATAATAAAAGTTCAGCAGTTATTCCTGATCACTTACAAGATCCCGATCTTATAAATTACCATTTCATCGATGGCATAGGTGGTAACACTAATCCAGATGCTGACATTTTAAGCCACTTTTCCTCAACTAAACTGCCGAATGTCGATAATTTTAAATTCACGGAAATTGATGAGTTAAAGGTTTACGAAAAAATACTTTCTATACATTCAAATGCTGCTGGACCTGATAATATAAACACCAATATGATTCTACATTGTTGTCCATTTATTTTAGCATATATTACTCATATATCTATATAATTTTTGTCTAGAAAATTCAACGTTTCCTTTAATTTGGAAAGAATCTAAGGTTCTACCCATACCAAAAACGGACAATCATGTCGATTGCAATGAGCTACGTCCTATAAGCTTATTGTGTACTTTTTCTAAAATCCTGGAAAAAGTGATGGATGAACAAATACGTCAACTCATCATCAAATTCGACTTATTACCTGAACATCAGTCTGGGTTTCGGCCAGGATATAGCTGCACTACTGCACTCCTCAAAGTTTTAGATGACATTTATTCTTATATCGATTCCAACAAACTTTGCATCTTAATCTTATTAGATTACTCTAAGGCATTTGATAAAATTAATCACTCTTTGCTTCTGTCATTATGTAATTATATGTGTTTTGATAAACAAGTGCAAAAAATGTTGCAGTCCTACTTAGATCAAAGATCTCAAAGAGTATTTCTAGATAAAAAATTGTCGAAGAAAATGTACCTCACACGTGGGGTTCCGCAAGGATCCATCTTAGGTCCCTTGCTATTTTCCCTATACACATCCCAATTTCCAAGTTACCTGAAATGTATGAAGGCTCACTATTACGCGGACGACACGCAGTTGTATATGGATTTTAATGAACCAGAAGTTGAAGACGCTTGTTTAAAAATTAACAAAGAACTTGAAACTATAATAGAGATTTCAACTAAATTCTGCTTAAGTGTAAATTCTTCAAAATCGAAAGTCATGCTATTTGGTCGTAGAAATGAAAAAAATAGAATAAAAAGTAAAATACTCTTGAAAATTAATAATAGTAGATAGTTTAATTTTATCCAACTGTGAAAAAAATCTTGGACTCGTTTTAGATGACTCCTTAACATTTTTCTCCCATATTTCATCAATAATTCAGAAAGCATTTTGCAATTTGAAACTCTCATTTTCTCACAGACAATTATTTAATAAAACGACCAGAGTTATGCTCTGTGATAGCCTGGTACTCTCGCAGTTTAACTATTGTGATGTGATATATGGACCGGCACTTACACAACTGGATCAAAATCGATTACAGCGAATTCAAAATATGTGTGTTCGTTTTATTTGCGGCATCAGACGTCGAAATCCAACCTCCAGGCATCTTGCAGATCTTGGCTGGCTGAATATAAAAAATAGACGCATTCTTCATAGTTCAGTACTATTTCACAAAATTATGTTAACCCAAACACCTTATTACTATCGAAAAAAATTAAAAAGAGATCAGAAGTACACAATGTAAATGTGAGATTTAAAAATAAAATTAGTATGCCGAAACATAAAACCACGTTATTTCGATCTAGCTTCTCCATATAACATTGCTAATCTGTACAACATGATCCCCGAAGTCTACAAAACGGTACCCATTTCTCAATTTAAACTTAATCTTGAGAAGTCTCTACTTAATAATAGCATAACATTGAAATTATAAGCTAATCAGATGAAACTGGCCTTGTTCATTTTAGTATTTACGAAATTAGGTTAGTTAACTTTTGTTATTTGAGCATATAAGAAATTATTGTAAGTAAAGAATATTCTTTTCTTTAGTTTTGCGGTTGCGTGGAAGAGCGCCACTTAGCTGGTGCTTCTCGTATGAGAACATCATCTAAGAGCGAACGTCACCTTTGCATGTATTGTATTTTTATAACACAGCAATAAAGTCATTTATTATTATTATTATTATTAAGTCATGAATACAGAATGTCCATATATTAACAAAACCAAAGACATGTTAATACCTCGCAATCAAAATATCTCAACTCCTATGAATATTAATGGATGATTCTAAGAGTTAAATTTTACTGTTGCAGAATTGACTTGAGAAAAATTTAGAATCACGTGAGAATTTATATAAAATCAAATAAAAAAACAATAAATATACTCAGGAATGCCTGATACAACTCTCAAATAAAGCAATATCTCTGGTACTAATGTTTCCTTTTAATGTGGGAGGTTGAACATTTTCCAAATTGAATCCTTCACGAGCTCTGCGAATTGGTAAAGAATAATAAAACATTTTATTATTCAGTAATAAAACGCTTCTAGGGAAAAAAAGATTTTCTTTTGAATGAAATTCGTCTCTTATTCAATATTGTATATATCAATGAAGAGCCTTTATAAAATTTGACAAAAATTCTTCTCTATGAATGTCTATTATAAAATCTGTAGGATAAAAAGTATTTTCCAAAACAGACTGTTACAATATGGACTTTATAAGACAGTGGGCCTCCTCTTTTATTCACTTTCGTGTAGCCCGTTTAAGATTTCCCAGGGAAGGTGTAAATAGGGTACAAGCATAAATTTTGCTATTGATGGGAATTGACGCTTTATCAGGTCTCCTAACACCTTGCATGCCTATTTTTTGAAAAAAATATAAACTTTACTTTTAAAACGACTTTAGAAATCATAAAATTTGAAAGTCCGCCAAAACGCGCTTTACGTCATAAAGATGGCTGCCCCATGGTGTGACGTCACTTGTTCACGTTCTTATTCATGTATCACGCTCTGAGTTCTTGTGACCTAATTTGTTTCTGAAAGCTTTAAAAATTGATAAAGCCGAAAAAAAAACTTTGTATTCCAAGTATTGCATTGTTCCAGCGTGTAAATCAACGTCTATTAAAACTCCAGACAAAATATTTGTTACTTTACCTGATGGCTCAAGCAAAAATACACTTAATAGAAGGGTATTACTTTTGTTTGTGGAGACCATTTTGATGTAAGTACCTACTTCTATGCTGGTAATTTTTATTCTTAAATAATTTGAGGTTATGTACCTATATGTCTAGGAATCAGCCATAAAAACATCATTTTCTTACGACCACACATCGAAATATAGTTGGTATATATTATATAAATAAAACATAGTTTAAATCGTACTTACGATAATGCTTTAACTCCTCTTATTTCCTCTGCATTAAAGCAGCTGTTTGACTTCATAAATCCAAGCAGCATAAATGAGTCTACTTTGGACAAGTTATCAGTTTGTGCTTTCACAAAACCTTCGCTAGCTATATCTTTACTCACAAAATATGAAAGAATCGACACTGAACTAGTGAATGAAATATATTCTTCCAAAAGTTTTAAAATATCCTCGGAAATATCGAATATTTATGTTCACTTTCCACTTTACGTTGACTTTTATAAATAAAAAAAAGCTCACACAAACACGTAATGGTCTCAAACAAACATATAAATGATATTTTTACGTCGATGAAGCAACTAATAGTTGATTAAAATACAATATAAACACACAACTACACATAACCTAATGCAATACCGGCCATTTTGACATATGTAAACACAAGAGATATGACATCACACGTATCATCGGTAGCGTTCGGAAATCCTCGGGTTGTGGTCGGAAAGTGCATTGAAATTTGAATTTTATTTTAAAATTTGGGAGTAATTTCCAATGGAAACTGGTTTATTTTCTATTATTAGTAATTTTTGAAATCATATTTACTATTATAAATTAATATCCAAGCAAAATATGAAATATGCGTGTACTCTATTGGTGTAAATATTTTATTCGCTGAATTTTTTATTTTGGGTTTTGATAGACGAACCAGTTTCTTACTGTAATCTGTTCTATGTTTCACTTTTTAATTAATTTGTCCCTGAAAAATTAATCATGCAGTTGAATATTATTAAATTGACAACAAATAGGAAAATTCTAATTCTAATTACACTCCGAAACGGTCAACGGAGCACGAAACCAGTCAAAAACCTTCAATTTCTCCTAAAAGCACACAAGATGACTGAATAATGCGCAAAACCACTCGAATATAGCTAAAAACGAAAGTTAGCTTGTAATTGGACAATTTTCCATCATATTTCGCATCCTTAAATGCAAAATAACACTGAAAACAGTATAAAACGATCGAAAACACACAATGCAATGTTATTTCATCCAATAACTCTCAATTTCGCGTAATTACAGTGCAAAACGGTCAACAGAACTCGAAATCACTCAAAAACCCTCTACACATAAAGTAAAAACAGAAACAAATTGCTCAAGTTCATTTCTAACTTCTATTTAAAATAAAGTGAAGTTTTAAAACTGGTTTATGTCCAAACACACTTAGTTACAAGGAAATTTGTATTTATTTTTATTAGGTCACAAGTAAGTTTCCACCCTGGTACTTTTCTTAAAACGTTATCCAATTTGGAACTGTAACTTTATTTTCATGCCCACTTTCATTTTTATTTGAAAACACCCAGTAAACATTTTCATATGCTTTTCATGCACATAGCATATCCTTTTTAGAACACACTTTTCGCTTGCAATAACTTTTAAGTAAATTAAATAAATATTATTAGATTCTAAAAGAAATCGAATTATGTAAGTGATTCACATCTGACATTTATCGTGGAAACGATTATATCTACAGTGTGTTATCGTAATTGGGGAAATCGATTTTATGGTAATTTTAATTTATATTCAGTACCTCCATTTCGATTAAAATTATCTTTAGTCTCACCATACAGTTTAAAACACGATTTAATTATAGTTAAGACAAAATGGAATTGTTCCTTTGTTGTCCTGATTGGTTCGTAAATTGGTGTAATTATTTTATATTATGTATGATCATGAAAGTGCGTGAAATATTCAAAAACGAGAGTACAAGCTATAGACATTAAATACCTGAGATCATTGAAAGGAATAACAAAACGAGACAGAATAAATAGTGTAGGTATAAAAGAGAAGCTAGAAATAAAGTTCATGCTAGATTGTATAGAAAAAAGACAACTGAGTTGGTGGGGACATATACAGCAAATGGGTAGACTAGTTAAAATTGTATGGGAAGCAATTGTTAAAAGAGAAAGGGGTAGACCAAAAGAGTCCTGGGATAACAACATAGCCAAAATATTAAAAGGTAAAGGGAAAGCAATTAGCAAAAAATAAAAAAGAATAGAAAACTTTTATTGATGAAACTCTCCCCCTACGACGAAAGGTAGGAGGGAATTTGATTATACAGTGCTATTCAAAAGTCCCCTCCCCCCTCGTATCTTTTGAACGGCTACACTTACATTAATAAAATTTGGAGGGTAAAAATAAAGTGTTGTAAACTTCTCTACGAATGGTAACAGGTAATAGTAATAGAAGACGTCACAGTGCCACTCTGGCCAATAATTTTGAATAGGACCTTATGGCAAGTGATATCTCGTTTGGAAGGCATTGACATTGGCTACATAGCCATATTAATTTTGTTTGGATTTAAACTAATTTTGACGGATATATTAATTAAATATCAAAATTATTATTTCACATTTATATATTGAAGATTTTTCAGTCCGCCTCTGGTTAGTTGTCAAAAAAATTTACGTTTTCAATTTAATAGTATTTGTTGCTTTGCAAAGTTTTTCTAAATAGTTTAAATATTTAATTTTATTATTGTTTAACGAGACGCTCAAGAGTTTACATGGTACGTACTCAAGCCGACAAAGTAGCAGCTATCTTAATAATTATTGGTGAATCTAGAAAGAATCTCCATGAAGCGGAACGTTTATTTAATGAGAGATACCCAGATAGCCCTATCTCGAGAACTTATTTGAGGGAGCTTCTTCACAAGTTTGAAGCAGCAGGTAGTGTTCAAGATGCCAAACGATCTGGTCGACCAACATTTAGTGATGATAAAAAAATTGATATAGTTGCTGAAATGGTAGTAAGCCCCACTTCCTCTTCAACTAAAGTTGCGTCTATCTGTGAAGTAAGTAAATGTACAGTACATAGAGTGTTGGTTAAAAATAAAGTTCATCCATACAAGTTAAAAATGGTGCACCACCTTTCGGATGACGACCCGACAGAAGACTCGAGTTCTGTGAATGTATGACAAATGAAATTAGTCAAAACCCACATTACACAAAAACAATTTGACGAAAGTACTTTTTGCCTCAATGGAAATGTGAATACACAAAATGTAAGATATTGGAGTGACACAAATCCTCACACCTTTCGTGAACAACCAATTTCCAGAAAAAGTCAATGTTTGGGCAGGTATTTTGGGAAACCACACATGGTCCTGCCCTCCTAAATTCAAATTTAAGCGGTGAAGTGTATCTGAAGATGTTACAAAATGCAATTGAGCCGTCAATTCTTGCAATTCTGGAAGAGAATCCAGATGAATTCGACCATCTAGAAATAACATTGCAACAAGATGGTGCTCCTGCACATGATTATGGTACAGTAAGACGTTACCTGGATGAAGAATATCGAGGTAGATGGATCGGCCGGCGAGGTCCTATAGAAAGGCCACCTCGGTCACCAGATCTGACACCATTAGATTCTCTTCTATGGGAGTACTTGAAATCCAAGGTTTATAATACGGTACCAGATAGCATTGGCGTTTTGAAAGAAAGAATTATTGAAGAATGCAATGCAATTTCAGCTGACACATTCGAACAAGTACGACAAGAGTTCACTAATAGGATGTATTACTGTCAGGAAGTAGACGGAGCACATTTAGATCACTTGCTATAAGAATCCATTGTTGATATTTGATTAATTAAATAAAAAATAGTATATTACGTAACGTGTGCGGAAAGTGACATTTTTCA